>JAZGUH010001084.1:0-125308 GCA_037893225.1 Hippasteria phrygiana | reverse complement strand
AGGAATAACTGGTTTTTTGTGGGTTTTTTCGTTTTTTTTTTGCCGTTTTCCGGTATTTAATGTGTTTTTGTTGTTTTTCGGTGTGAAGTGTTTTTCCGGTATTACGTGTTCTACATAACTGCCCCCTAGGACAGACACACATAGAGAGAATAACAGATCCTTTGTGTCCTCGGGCGTTCGTCTTTGGTTGAAATTTGAGTGTACGCTATAAGTCTGTGGGGTTAGGTTATACAGGGTGTCCCAAAAAAAATGTCTAGGCCAAACCAGCAACCTCAGAATCTTGATTTCGACAGATCCTGATGCGGGAACGTCTTACATGAAAAATAGTCTATATTTCATCAAAATCAGTCAAGCCAATCGGAAGTTATGTCAGCCCCAACTAGGAGTGACTGACTGTGCCTTTTTTACAATTTTCATTCCAAGAAGCTGTCCGTCTGTGGTTATAGCAGCCCAGTCATGAAGGGAATCTCTCTTATCGTTTCTGGAGTCTGAAGTAAGCTCCCTGGGTGGATGGTCTTTTGCTGCATAGGCACTAGTGTTCTGTTTGTTGATGCACCCGTTCAGAGGAAACTTTGCGTCATCAACACAGATAAATCGTCGTCGCACAGCAGTGAACCATCTCGAATACCGTATCCTCCGCTCTGGATCACCTGGAGCTAAGATCTCACACCAATGGACGTTTTTGTTTGGGGATATGTGAAGGGAAAAGTTTATGATTCCCCACTTACAGACAACCTCCATGATCTGAGGCAACGGATCGTACATGCATTTGATGTCATTCCTAGGCGTATGATAATTTCAGCAATGCAAGACCTGGAGAGAAGAGCCCATGTTTGCATTCAGCTTGGAGGTGTTCAGGTTGAAGGGAGGGCAGCTGGTGAATGAAATGTCATGAAGTGAATGTTAATGTTGACATTGATAATAAAAATAGACGAAGAAGATTCATTGTAAATAATAACTGTAAATGCAAAGAGAGCAAAGAGAAAGAAAAATATAAAGAAAGAAAGAAAAGAGAAAGTGTTATGAACAATGAAGGAAAGTCACATTGTCAGTTACTCCTATAGTTGGCGGCTAACCTTATAATTATGGGTGAGAACAAAACAGAGGTTAATGGCGCCACCAACGGTGAGAAAGTGTATCAGCCCCCCCAGAAAGCGTACGTCTGTGACTGTTTCGTTATCATGTCCATGCTTTCAGAAAGTGCCTTCCAGATGAGCACCTTGGTACTGTGCGCGCGAGTCATTTTATGGGCGGCGCGGCTCCCAGGGTTATGCGAGTTTTTCGGTGTTTTTCGGTATTTAGTGTGTTTTGTTGCTTTTTGGTGTAAAGTGTATTTTTTGGGTGTTAGACGGTGTGTGTGTATTTCCGAGTTTTTCGGTGTGAAGTGTATTTTTGGGGGTGTTTTTCGGTATGTGTGTATTTGCGAGTTTTTCGGTGTGAATTAACTGTGTTTTGGGGGTGTTTTCCGGTATGCAGGCGCGGATCCAGGGGAGGGGGGGGGAAGTTTGGGGGGTCGAAACCCCCCCCCCCCCCCCCCCCCCCCCCCGCTGCTCGTTTAAAAAAAAAAAATTAAATTCTTTTTTTGCTTTTGCTTTAGGGGCCTACGCCTTGGAAATAGAGGTCAAATGTTTTGCCTATGGGTGAGAACAAAACAGAGGTTAAATGGCGCCACCAACGGTGAAAAAGTGTATCAGCCCCCCCCCCCCCCCCCCCCCCCCCCTGTAAAATTTCAGAACCCCCCCCCCCCCCCTGCAAACATTCCTGGATCCGCCCCTGGTATGTGTACGTGCACTGTATAATCTCCGAGGACAAGAGAAGAAAGGAAACACAATGAAACCTTTCAGTCCTCGAACGTAGAGTCTTTTGTTGAAATCGGTACTCGAACGTAAGGATACGTGCTTAGTCTATGGGGTTGGGTTATATTAAAGGAAGAATAGGAAACACAAAGCATTGTCCTCGCGAGTACAGCAAAAAGCGACGGTGTGAGTTTTTCGGTGTGAAGTGTGTTTTGTTTGTGTTTATGTGTATTTAGTGAGTTTATGTGTGTTTTCCGGTATTCCGCTCAAACTACATGTATTCCTATATCGAATCCCCAGTTGGACCTGGTATACCTTTTATAGCTCCATGGTATAATCACCTTTAATGCTGGGGAAACCCACCAGGGAGGCCTTTTTTCGACCGTGAGAAATCTGGCACCATCCCACTGCTTTCCCAGTGACAGACGGTAAAAACACCTGTTTGCGCCTACAGAAAGCGTACGTCTGTGACTGTTTCGTTATCATGTCCATGCTTTTAGAAGGTGCCTTCCAGATGACAGTGGCGGATCTACGGGGGGGGGGGGGGGGGGGGGGGGGTTTGGGGGTTTAAACCCCCCACCTTGGGCTGAGAAAAAAAATATAAAATAACCAGTGTCGGGTGTCGAAAATTCGGCACGCTGGGGTGTGTAGGCCAATCACCTCAGGTAAACCCCCCCTTAGTTAAAACCTAGATCCGCCCCTGGATGAGCACCTTGGTACTGTGCGCGCGAGTCATTTTATGGGCGGCGCGGCTCCCAGGGTTATGCGAGTTTTGCGGTGTTTTTCGGTATTTAGTGTGTTTTGTTGTTTTTTGGTGTAAAGTGTATTTTTTGGGTGTTAGACGGTGTGTGTGTATTTCCGAGTTTTTCGGTGTGAAGTGTATTTTTGGGGGTGTTTTCCGGTATGTGTGTATTTGCGAGTTTTTCGGTGTGAATTAACTGTGTTTTGGGGGTGTTTTCCGGTATATGTACGTGCACAAGAGAAGAAAGGAAACACAAAGAAACCTTTCAGTCCTCGAACGTAGAGTCTTTTGTTGAAATCGGTCCTCGAACGTAAGGATACGTGCTTAGTCTATGGGGGTTGGTTATATTAAAGGAACAATAGGAAACACAAAGCATTGTCCTCGGACGTATTGGGGAAGTACGACTCTGTGTTTGGGGGTGTTTTCCGGTATTTAGTGTTTTCCGGTGTTTATAGTGTGTTTTCCGGTGGTTTCCGGTAGTTTCCCGGTATTTTTCAGTAGTTTTCCGGTATATAGTACCGTAAACTGGGGTAACTTTGGGCTATTTATAACACTTATGATGACATTTCTTCTTAACCAAACCCAACTGATGTTTATTTCATATTATTTAGAACATTATGATAATCATCTACATATACATCTTAATTTCGAAGAAAAACAAATATTGAATTTTTCATTTTGAGGGTGGTGGGGCTTAAAAAAAGGGTGTGACCAAAGTTACCCTAGGGTTGGGGTAACATTGTTCACCATTGTTTTTATATGGCAAAAAATAGTACATGTACATGTAGTGTTCATGAACTCGGTATTAATATATTGTAGACACTATAAAGCAGCAGACTCTTGACATTTTACCGCTGTAGACACCATCTGGCCTGTCAGGCTCTCTCACAAAAATATAATTATAATTATTTTGAATTAATGAATTATTTTTGCCCACAAGTTTGGTTTTTAGGCCTATTTTCAGACATGTTTGAAATTATGATATTAAATTTAAATGTTGAATATTAGTTTGATTATTTCTGAATAGAATGACATCAAATACGTCTCAATCTGCTGTATAATTAAGCAAATAAAAAATTTTTTAAACCCGAAGTGGCTACTGACCAAAGTTACCCAGTTGACCATACCCCATCTTACGGTAGGCAGATTCAGGAAAATTTCAAGTTGCTTCAATCCTTTTAAATATTACATCACTGGAAAGAGTAAAAAATTAGAAGTAAAATGAGGGGTCAATGGTCATGAAAGGTTAACCCTGTGCAAAGTTATGGATTTTTGTTGATTAAAATTTTGGGTCATTTTTGAGGCCAATTTTAGTTAAAAAGTTGTGACCATATTGCCAATTGCTGGATTTTTTTATTTGTAAATGTGAGCCTCATTTATTTCATATCAATTTGTTATCAATATGAATATAATTGTAGGAGTCATTTAAAATAGTAACAATTAACAAACACCAATTATTTGCCAATAAATGATCAAAAACTAAATAAAAACAAATTATAAGCCGGTCACAGTGCTGACAGAAGATTGGGTACCGCAAATAGCGCCGCCAACGCCGGTTCACGTGAATCTGCCTACTTACGGTATCACCGCCAGCTTCGATGATTTAGACTCTGCATGCCGGAGCAGCTGTGCGGCAACCTCATTCCCCACGGGTACGCTCACTTTTCTCTATTATACAGATGTATCAATGGGTACGACCATTCGCTACCGTAATGCGCACGCGTGACGCTAGACTTGGTTTCAAGGCTGTGATCGTGTTTTTTCCCCTCCATAGCAAATACATAATTATGTCGTATGTGATATAAATAGCCTGAACTAGCGCCCTCTTGTGGCTTAAGTTCTGCAGATACGGCGTGATAGAAGCAAGTAAAGTTTTGGAAAATATTGCGTGGCTAATTATTTTCTACGGCTGATGCAGATAAAATTACCGTGATCTCAGACTTGAAATCAAGTCTAGCGCAACGCGGAAGTACAACAAGCGCTTGATACGTACATTCGCCGCAATCATCGCTTTTAACCATAGACCATATCGCAAATACCGCCTGGTCGAGACGTCACACAATGGTCAACAAGGGATTGTGGGAAGGAAATGGGAGCGATTTTGGTGCGCGTTTCTTTCCCACGTCCCTAGTATAGTAGTAACCATTGTGACGTCTCATCCAGGCGGTATTTGCGATAAGGTCTATGGCGGAACACATGCTTTTAACTAATAGTACCATGGAGGAATAACAACCAAGGCGCCCCGAAGGCGGTATACATTTAAAGTTTTTCTATATTTCTATTTACATTTGTTTACATTTTGTTTTCGTTTTTATATCCTATTGTACTGGGGCGACTTGTTTATCGTGTTTCAAATTAATCAAGTAAAAGCATAGAGTTGTATTCACGGCAGAAATTCGTACATGCTACGCCCAAATCGTGTATGTTGGCATCTGTTATTGGGACTCTAGCTACCTCCCATAAAAATTCAACCAAAATAAACCCTGGGGAACTATTTTAATTAATTGAAAAACAAAAGGGATGCACTATTTATATTGAAAGGCACGCATTTCCGACACCTATGCTAAATCATACCCTTTTTTATTTTCTTTAAAGTGATACCTTCAATATTTGGTTGTATATCTGACATTTTGGGAAAATCAAATGGTTTGGTATGTGTCATTTTCTTATTTTCACCCTAATTTGTGTTATTTTATTCCACAAATTTGCACAGATATCAAGTGTGTTTGTTTTCTCAATTGAACGGTAAAATATTTTCCTTTGAACAATAAATATACATGTATTGTAACGTCGACCGTCCCAGGGTCTTCTCACACCTGACAAAGGGAATACAGGTACTCTTCTTTTGGGATTTAGGGGCACTGGGCCATTTATTCTGACAACTCTTCACAAAAACAACTCGGATTTTACAACTCACAAAAAAAGCACATTGTTGTTACCACAGAAAAACTCTACTGTGCCGGCGCCCTCTGGCAACGGGTCTCCCTGGCCGACCAGCAGGGGTCCCACCGCTACGGCTCCACCGTTGGTCTGTGCTGGCGCCTTCTGCCAGCCGACCGGCACCGACGCTACACCGCCCCTCCGAGGACCCTTGTTCCTCCCCAAACAGGGCGGCGAGCATCAGCGACCAGATGACCTTTGAGACCCCGGTCCGGAAGGCGCCTACAACACACACAAAAAGAACCGACAGTCAAAAGAAAGGGGTAAGGCTTACAGGGGGCTTTCAACCCCTAGCTTGTGGGCGGTGGTCGTCGCTGTGGCGGAGCAGCTGCGCCGGCTCCGCTTGGACGTCACTGGCCGGATTCCACTGGCTGGACTCCACTGGCTGGACTCCACTGGCCAACCTCCACTGGCCGGACTCCACTGGCCGGGGTCCACTGGCCGGATTCCACTGGCTGGATTCCACTGGCTGGATTCCACTGGCCAGACCCCACTGGCCGACCTCCACTGGCCGGACTCCACTGGCTGGATTCCACTGGCCAGACCCCACTGGCCGACCTCCACTGGCCGGACTCCACTGGCCGGACTCCACTGGCCGGACTCCACTGGCCGGACTCCACTGGCCGACCTCCACTGGCCGGACTCCACTGGCCGGACTCCACTGGCCGGACTCCACTGGCCGGACTCCACTGGCCGGACTCCACTGGCCGGACTCCACTGGCCGGACTCCACTGGCCGGACTCCACTGCGTGCGGAACAGCTTTGCCGGCTCTGCTCCATTGACTTCCGTGCGGAGCAGCTCTGCCGGCTCCGCTCCATAGACTCCCGTGTCGAGCAGTAGTGCATCGGGTCAGTATAGGTAGTGCCCCGCCCCCCTTTTTGTGCACGTTGTATAGGGATGGCGGAGGGGGTGTGGCTATATTTGTGGAGGGAATGTGCAGGGAAGTGGAAGGTCACAGTAAACAATAGATAAGAGGGTTACAGGATGTAGTAGTAGTCGGCATCCGTCCGTCAATGCAGACGATAGACTGCGCCTGAAGAGTTATTGTCTGCTGCAGCGGCGACTGTGACTGAGCAGCCCACTCTTGCGTGACAGTCTCTGCCGTAGTTGGCGCAGACAAAGGGAGAGGGGCCTGACATGGGGGTAGGTGCTGCTTGCAATTTCCTCCTCTGCCTCTTCTCCTGCAGCAAGGATGTGCGCCTCTCTTCAGCGTGGCGGGTCCCTGCCGCAACTGTCTGCCTCCAAGTGCAGCGATCCTGGGCGACTTCCTCCCAGCTGTTGGGGTCAATGCGTGCCTGCTTCATGTCCCATGCCTGCCTGCTTCATGTCCCGTTTGCAGACATCTTTGAAGCGCAGGTACGGGCGACCAACAGGCCTGGAGCCTGTCTGCAGCTCGCCGTACAAGATAGCCCTGGGGAGCCGACTGGAGTCCATCCTGTGGACGTGGCCAAGCCATCTAAGGCGGCGCTGGCTCAACATGGCGAACATGCTGGTGGGGTGAGCACGTTCTAGGACTTCCGTGTTGGGGATTTTCTCCTGCCACGTGATGCCCAGGATGCGGCGTAGGCAGTGCAGGTGGAAGCTGTTCAGCCGCTTTTCTTGTCTGGTGTAGATGGTCCAGGCCTCACTGCCCGTACAGCAGAGTGCTGATGACACATGCTTAATAGACCTGGAGTTTCGTGCGCACAGTTAGGTTCTTGTTAGACCACACTCTCTTTGCCAGCCTGGCCATCACACTGCGGCGGCCTTTGCAAGACGGGTGCTCAGTTCCGCGTCAAGAGACAGGTTGCTGGAGACTGTTGACCCGAGGTATGTGAAGGTGTTCACACAGTCGAGTGTCTTGTCGTCGATGGAGATGGAGGGTGGGTTTTCAACTTCTTGGCCCATGACGTTGGTCTTCTTGATGCTGACGGTGAGGGAGAACTCATTGCAAGCATAAGAGAGCTTGTCCATCAGCCGCTGGAGCCCTGTCTCGGTGTGGGATGCTAGCGCGGCATCGTCTGCAAATAGCATTTATCTGAGGAGCACACTGGTCACTTTTGTCTTGGACCTCAGGCGGGCAAGATTGAAGAGTTTGCCATCAGCTCTGGTGCGTAGGTAGACGCCTTCAGGAGATGAGCCAAAGGCAAACGACAGCAGGAGGGAGTAGAAGATTCCAAAGAGGGTCGGTGCTAGAACGCAGCCCTGCTTTACTCCGCTGCGAAATGGAAAATCCTCTGAAGTTTGGCAGGAGGGAAGGTTTCCCAAGTTTGATGACGTCAGATGTTATCTCGTCAGCACCTGGGGCCTTACCGCAAGCGAGGCTGTCGATGGCTTTACTGAGCTCCTCCCATGTGGGTTCCCTGTCGAGCTCCTCCATCACAGGCAGGCTTGTGATGCTATTCAAAGCCTCCTTTGACACTGTATTCTCCGTAGCGTACAGCTCCATGTAGTGTTTAGCCCACCTTTCCATCTGCTTGTTGCGGTCGGTGATGACTTCACCGGACTTGGATTTGAGTGGCGCCATTTTCTTGATGGAGGGGCCAGTGGCTTGTTTGATCCCCTCGTACATGTCCCTGATGTCGCCTGTGTCGGAGGCGGCTTGTACGCTAAAGGAGAGTTCCAGCCAGTAGTTGTTGGCGCAGCGTCGTGCCGTTTGCTGGGCTTTGCTCCTGGCTTCTCTCAAAGCTTCAAGGTTCCTTGTTGATGGATTTCCCTTGTGCTTGAGGAAGGCAGTACGCTTGGCCTCGATGTCTGGCTCCATTTCCGCTGCAGGATGTATTGTTTTGGGATTATGTAAGAGGTCGGTTGCAACTAATATATGGTGGAAGGTCAGTACAAAAGGTACGTAATTAGGTGGTATTGATGGTCATGAGGACTATGCCTATAGATGCTTTCAATCACCCTACTGTAATTTAGGTCTATATACTATAATTGGTCTGTTCATTGATGGGTTTGGGTGAAGGAATTATGATGGAAATGGTTTGCTACGGTTTAGTCAGGACATACATTCTTTTAAGAGCTCGGATACTCTGTGTGGCACTTCATATGTGTTGGGGACTGCTTGCAATGAATTCGTGGGTCAGTCGTTCATACTTTAGACAGAGCGGCACACCATGGGGGAAAGAATACACGGAGTCTAACCGTCAGGTAAACCTATTCCATTTTGCAATAAAACTCAAATAAATTAAATATTTGTTCATGTGTATTCACTCATTTATTTATCTGTACAAACTCTTCCCATTTATTGAAGATTTCCTTTATCGCCATTTCTATGTTTTTTCTTTAACATGGACGAACATTATGACAGGTAGTAAATTGCATGACACTGTTGCCCATAAATTTACTTGTTTTATCGGACCGGGAAGTACAAAAATTTGCCATGTAACGGGTTTTAAAGGTAAGCGTGCTAAAAGTTCACGTAAAATTAAAACATAAAACATAAAATTGAAATAATCAAAGGAGATTACGAACAAGCGAAAACTAAAAGTAAACATTTTAAACAAATGTACACATTAAAAGTAAATTTGTAAAATATACGCTAGTGTGATTAGCGTTCAGCATAAAGAAGTAAAATTATAAAAATACAACAGTCTTTCTGAAACTATTGGTCATTAATCATAACTGTCTTCCTCGCTATTCAAGCTCCTCTTCATCTGTTGGAACAGTCCATCAAATTTGGCCTGGTGTTTAGGCATTACTCTGTTCAGGGCTTTGTTTACTTCTAGACCCTTATGTACTTTTTCTTCGAGATCTTCCACAATATCTTGATGAGTATCACTATCCTTTAGATGTAGGTAACTTGACAGAAAATCCTTGTATTTGTTGAAGAAGATTCGTTTAACTCTCCAAAGAGTCTTTCGATTGGCTTTTTCCCTGGCTTGATCTTCACCCACAGTTTTCTATTTCTGAATCTTTAAATCTACGCCCTTTAATATAGGATTCAGAACGATCCACGTCACCATATTCAGATTGATAGCTTCAATTTCAGGATCATCGTCAACTTGATTCATGTTAAATTCCTTTCCAGTCTGTGCATCTTCTGCATGCCTGCGTAGGTTATATCTCCGTCCAAAGCTTTTGTTACACTGGTGACAAGCATGGGGTTTGACTGCAGCAATAACATTGATGTTGAATCTTTGAAAGTTAATCTCCGAATGACAAGAAACGGATGAAATCGTTCAATATAAGCACTTATTTTGCTAATTTAAAAAAAATTGTTTTGCTCATTTACTTATTTTGCTGCTCATTTGCTCATTTCTTGCTCTTTTTGTGACTCATTTCGCTACGAAATGAGTAAAATTTGCAAATGAGCAGCGAAATGAGTAAATGAGCAACAAAATGAGCAAGAAATTAGCAAACTAGCAGCGAAATTAGTAAATGAGTAACAAAATAAGCAAGAAATTAGCAAATGAGCAGCGAAATGAGTAAATGAGCAACAAAAAGAGCAAGATATGAGCAAATGAGCAGCGAAATGAGTAAATGAGCAACAAAAAGAGCAAAAAATGAGCAAAATAAGTGCTTATATTGAACGCTTTCATCCGTTTCTTGTCATTCGGAGATTAACTTTCAAAGATTCAACATGAATTGCTGCAGTCTATTGCTGCAGTCAAACCCCATGCTTGTCACCAGTGTAACAAAAGCTTTGGACGGAGATATAACATACGCAGGCATGCAGAAGATGTACATGCTGGAAAGGAATTTAACATGAATCAAGTTGACGATGATCCTGAAATTGAAGCTATTCAATCTGAATATGGTGACGTGGATCATTCTGAATCCTATTTTAAAAGGCGTAGATTTAAAGATTCAGAAATAGAAAACTGTGAAACTGAATCTATGCAAGATGAAGACGAAGATTTCGAGGAAAATGATTTGGAATCCGAAACGGAGGTAGAAGACGACGAATTATCGGATGAAGATGAGTCTGGTTCTGAATTGGAAGACAATGTCACCTATCTAGACTGGTTGGAAGAGGCCAAAGAAGCCACTGAAGTGATGTGGAGTGAAAAATACGAAAAGTACGTCAACTGTGGTGTGGGTGAAGATCAAGCCAGGGAAAAAGCCAATCGAAAGACTCTTTGGGGAGTTAAACGAATCTTCTTCAACAAATACAAGGATTTTCTGTCAAGTTACCTACATCTAAATGATAGTGATACTCATCAAGATATTGTGGAAGATCTCGAAGAAAAAGTACATAAGGGTCTAGAAGTAAACAAAGCCCGGAACAGAGTAATGCCTAAACACCAGGCCAAATTTGATGGACTGTTCCAACAAGATGAAGAGGAACTTGAATAGCGAGAAAGACAGTTATGATTAATGACCAATAGTTTCAGAAAGACTGTTGTATTTTTATAATTTTACTTCTTTATGCTGAACGCTAATCACACTAGCGTATATTTTACAAATTTACTTTTAAAAAATGTGTACATTTATTTAAAATGTTTACTTTTAGTTTTCGCTTTTTCGTAATCTCCTTTGATTATTTTAATTGTATGTTTTATGTTTTAATTTTACGTGAACTTTTAGCACGCTTACCTTTAAAACCCGTTACATGGCAAATTTGTGTACTTCCCGTGAACTTTTAGCACGCTTACCTTTAAAACCCGTTACATGGCAAATTTTTGTACTTCCCGGTATCGGACCGGGAAGTACAAAATTAGCCATGTAACGGGTTTTAAAGGTAAGCGTGCTAAAAGTTCACGGGAAGTAAATTTATGGGCAACAGTGTCATGTAATTTACTACCTGTCATAATGTTCGTCCATGTTAAAGACAAAAAACATAGAAATGGCGATTAAAGGGACACATTGCCTTCAAATGTCATGAAATTTTGCTGTTTGAAAATTGTCCTTATCTTTTATAAGAGCTGTTCATGCAAAAAAACACGTATAATGTGTTGTAATTAGTGAGTAGTGATTACACAAAAAAAAAAATGGCCTTTGACCCCTGACATCTAACCCGCGAAACATATACTTATTTCCAGTAGTTAATACCACCGTCTAAATAATGCGCAAAATACGCGAATTTTCTCGGCCACCAACTTACGCTTCTCAGCAGATGATTTTTGTGGACGTCCCCTAATTGGATTGGAGATGGCATGGATGATAAAGGTCCACCGGATGCGTCCATGCTTCAGCTTCAATTCATATACAAATCGTCCCATATGTTCACGTCTATTTGGCAATAAATTTAGAGGCCTGATGAGGCACACGAACCGATATCTATACTATATCATCATGATACAAAAACAGCATTGGGAACCAGACCTTCTTGTACCACACAATGCGTTGGCAGCAGGCTGGCCCCGCGGCCATCCATTTTCGAGTACCGTCCGTGTCCCCCGACGAGACAGTCCCGATATCCCTACCATATATCACCCAAGACGCGGGGCAGGCTTCGCTTCACCCGGCCAGGCTACACAAGCTCCTTACAAGGCTTGCGGCTTGACCATAATAGAACAACAAGTTTATTCCAACATGTATTTGTATTTATTAACTATACAAAAAAAGTAATTGAATATCACAAACAGACGGTTATTGTAATAATAATTGCCCAAACGTACTTCAACCATCAGCTGCGACTAGAAATACGACTGGTGAACACGGTCCGCCATTTTGTGGAGTCAAAAATCTGGTTCTACAAAATGGCGGACCGCTATTTGTCACGAAATTAGACAAAAACCACGCAATTTGAAAGGATAGTTATGTGAATCGTTATATTCTACTTCAAAAAAGAACCTTCCCAACCATATCCATTTCATTTTTATAGCCCAAATCGCCAAATCCAAAGCAATGTGTCCCTTTAAGGAAATCTTCAATAAATGGGAAGAGTTTGTACAGATAAATAAATAAGTGAATACACATGAACAAATATTGAATTTATTTGAGTTTTATTGCAAAATGGAATAGGTTTACCTGACGGTTAGACTCCGTGTATTCCTTTCCCCCATGGTGTGCCGCTCTGTCTGAAGTATGAACGACTGACCACCCACGCATTCATTGCAAGCAGTCCCCAACGCATATAAAGTGCCACACAGAGTCTTCGAGCTCTTAAAAGAATGTATGTCCTGACTAAACCGTAGCAAACCATTTCCATTATCCTTGACCCAAACCCATCAATGAATAGACCAATTTCATGCTCCTTCACTTCGCTCATACGCATGAAAAATAGTTTTCTTCTATTAGACAACACAATGATTAAACGCAAACACATTATTTCTGAATCGCATTAATTTATTCAGAGCATGGGATGCGGTCGCCTGTAACCGTTGAGTTATACACTGCTACGAGAATAATGTCATATATACCCCCCCCCCCCCCCCCATTATCACATCTCAGTTCCTCCATTTACTTTCTCATAACAACAGTTATATAAAATAATAATTTTAAAAGTATATTTACATGTACAGGTTATTATCAGACTCGACTGAATCATACAGTCGTACTTCCCCTCCATCACATCTCAGTTCCTCCATGGAAAAATGCCCTTTAGGCCGGGACGTTCCGTCCATCTCGGTACATCGTACCATCCTCCAATTAGGCCTACTTTTTCATATCACAACATTTATATAAAAATCATTTTTTAATTTGTTGTTTTCGACTATCAAGCGAATCATATAAGTTATCCTACTCTTTATACATGCTGCTGTATCGGTCATCAACGCACCTCCAGCACACTTCGTGTGTAAGGCATTTTAATAAAGCAACTATATCCTTAAATGCATCAGATGAAATAGTTCAATTACTATAACCTTAGCCTGAATTCTCCGATACATCATTAATTGTAGGTCTTTAAGTCACTAGTGTTTCATTCCTTATGAGTATCTCCGATACTTTCAATCTCTGATTGACATCTTTCCTATGAAACTCACTTATTTGCTAAATGAGATGCAACGCCGGATCTCATACTGTGCAGGCCATATTTCGTTGGGTTCTCAACACCTACTTGCTCGAGTGCTTCGAGAAACAATTCCCTGCATCTAGTATAGGTCAGGGGCCTATGCAATATTGGCGTGTATGATGTTGTACTACGGCGAAACGACAGAGCCGTAAATAGATAAACATCCTGGCCAATTTCAACGTTACAATTTGACATATCTAAGTAATAATCGAACTGGTGAGTAGTCATCTCAGGTATCGGAAATAAAAATGTTGTATTTCCTGCTCTGAAAATATCCGTTTTTGATCTGGGAATGAATATACTCGAGCCTTTGTAGAAGTTCGAAATGACGAGCTTTAAGTTGTACCATTTCGTCATGTCTGAATAAGAGTAAATTTTAGTGACACATAAGGGCAATTCCACCGTCACTCACGTTACATTTATATGCCATGAGGCTACTTCGACCTCTCACTGCTTTCAAAGTATCTGATCAAGCTGAATCAAACTAGCCATACAACAACCTTGGGGTAAGGGGTACTCAAAAATGGAAAGAAATTCAACCTATACATTAATTTGTTGTTTTTTTGAACACGTGTTTTGTTGGTCATTCACGTTACAAAAAGGGACATGAACAAATTTGCTTGCAATTTTGTTAAAGTCTCCTCAAACTGTACTTTGCATCACAAAAGTAACTGTTTTACCTTTCACTCGACCCATAGCTAGATATAAAAACCCATGTTGAATCAAATCAGTGTGTATTTTAGATGAAAGGGACATGAGATTACATACAGTGAGGTATCGTCACTCACGTTACTTCCTCTTCATGTTTTTCTTTTTAACACGGCATAAAATCTGAATTTGATGAACTGCAACAAACTCTTTTCTTGTAATATATGAACCTGCCTCTGCCTTAAATACAAAAACTCAATAACACGGTTTGCATGTTAAAACAAGGTGCCAAAATGACTACCAAAATCCATGATGTTAGCTAAAAAACTTTTTTTTTTAATTTTTTGTTTAACCTAAAATCACACTTAAATACATTCCGTCTCATTGGCACACCACTTAAATGAAATATCTTTTTGTCCCCTTAAATTTGACACCACATATGATGTGATGCTTGTAATTTGGAAGATTTCATACATTTTCCACTTTCTAGACTTGTCCACTTTTGCGTGGAATTGCCCATAAGCTGTTCGTAGTTGTATTAGAGAACTTTCGGGAAGCCCGAATTTTGGACCATGGTTTGAACCAAAATCTAGAGAAAATGGTTCTTTTTGGTTGGGAGGATTATGCAGTACTCTTGAGCAGAAAGAGTATGTTGTACCATAGGCGAGTATGCGGGATAAGGCTTGGAAATAACAAGAGAGAAGCCATTTTAGGGCTGTTGCAGACGAAATACGTCAAGTATGTAAACTGCAATTACCTCAATCACGCACAGGCAATAGTGGAATGTTTGTGTTCTTCGAGCCATGAAAAGAAAAAGCATACGTTTGAACAGATATCCAGTTGTCCTGCTCTGGACAACGGCAAAAATACCAGCCTTGAATTCTTCCAATTCCTTCGGAAAACCACACCAGGATATCCGTTTGAAAATTATCTAATGCAGAAAGGAGAAAAAACAAATTGGTTATATCTTATCTGAGGCATGGAACTCTGGGCCAAATATCTTGTTATTTTTTCATTTTTCTAATACATTCAAGCCATTCAAGCCCGCTGCTGTAAAAATTCCTGGTATGCAAGGTTTATAACACGACCAAAACAACGGCCAGAATGGAGAGAATGGCCACCATGGGCAAACCAATGCTCCACCCCCCTTTTTTGTTTCCTTATACGCATGGAGATGTTGAAGCACACTAATACGGACCGTGGTTGACACTGGGAGACAATTTTCTTTCGACCAATCTTGTGCAAATGCATCTACTCCGGAAGTCCCTGGATTAGAGTGTCTTGAGAAAAAACGAAGCAGTCCACTGTGAGTGGACCCCATAAATCATTTGTTTGTAGTCTAGTGCTTGTTAAATTTCCCAAATCGTCTATATCTATTAGTCTAACTTACTAGATCAGCCTCTTCGTTTCGATTTCTGGGAATCCATTGAACCTCGAATCGAATATAATTGGTGAGACAGGAATCGAAAATGTCAACAGCTAACTTCTGCAAATCCGTCATACCTCGACTATATGAGCGGCTGACTGGCTCTGTATAAATATTCCACTGAATTAGAAACTATTGGAAGAAGGGAAAGGATTGCAAAATGAATGGAATCTATTTCCTGCCATGTTGGGCTCTGTCTGGCTTCGGTCTCGGTCCACTGTTTATGGGCCGTATGGAAATCATTACAGAGAATCGCACCTGAACCTGATGAACTAGCATCTGCAGCATGATATTTTGCTGATTTTGTCAACTGTATGCGAATATATCTCGTACGTTCATTGAGACGCGATTCTTCCAGAATTCAATTTTGGATATAGGCACAATTCAACTAGACTTGTGAAATTGTCGGTGTGACTGGCTTTGGCGATTTCTATTTGACAGTGTTTGGTCATTAATCGAGTTATACAACCACAAACTGGACTACGGAAATCACTTGCCCTACGAAATAATGAAAATGTCCAATCCTTGTAAGATGTGACCGTTGTAGGTCGGATATCGATAAGAGTATCTTATCTGTACGCCTTCTTACAACCGGTAAGGTACCTTTTACCGTGTCCTAATTCATACCTAACCATTGGGTACGAAAGGACTGATCCCTTTGGCTTTTCTCTGTTCTATATGCCATGACGGGGGATGACTGGGTTCTTGGCTGGGCTCTTGAGAACATGGGTCCAGGGAAGTGCGGGCACTCTCTTGCCCAATGACCTGGCATCTTGCTGGTGAAACATGTCAGCATTTGGCAGGCCTGGCGGAAGGGAAAAATGGAATACCAACAAGCAAAATTCTGAATTCTGGAACTTAACGTTTCCTACCGAGTATAACTCACGGCGTGCGACGACCTGAACTGGTTTTTTTGCCGAGTTGCTCTTATATAGAGCGACACTGCATTGCATTTAACTTCGCCATAGTTAACCACTGATGCGTTACATTCCATGATCCACTCCCTATCGCTCATCCAAAACCCGGGGCGCTACAAAGGGCATTGTGCCGTCCAAACGAAGAAAACCCCATTTTCATGCTCCTTCGCTTCGCTCATACGCATGAAAAATAGTTTTCTTCTATTAGACAACACAATGATTAAACGCAAACACATTATTTCTGAATCGCATTAATTTATTCAGAGCATGGGATGCGGTCGCCTGTAACCGCTTGAACTTTGACAAAGAATAGTGGTGTACTTTGGCAGTATTTCCAATATACAATTATTTTACCTCGAAAAAGAGAACGTTTAACAGAAATCTGCCTTGTAGCCATCTTGGTTCGCCCTTTCTGCTACAGTCTGCTTCTGCTGCTGCTGCTGCTTCTGTCTGTCTTCGATTTCTTTCTCGGCTGCCTCTTCTGTTGCTACTTGCTAGTATTCTCTTCCGAACTTCAGAGGATGTATATGCCTTCCCTTCTCTTCTCATCCAGTCTGCCTTGCTTTCGTCGGCGATATGTATTTTCTGCTTTCTTTCGGCGATCAACTGTTCTATTTCTTGACGTTTCGGAGTTCTTTGAATCTTATATCGCCTTCTTCTTTCTTGGAACTTGCTTATTGTCTAGAATTTCTGATCGAAATAGTGTAGCAGAACCTCTCAAAAAGCAAATCCGTATTAACGCCACCAAACTGTTTGTGTGTAGACATTGCATTTGCTAACGAACTTAACGTTTCCTACCGAGTATAACTCACGGCGTGCGACGACCTGAACTGGTGCGATTTTTGCCGAGTTGCTCTTATATAGAGCGACACTGCATTGCATTTAACTTCGCCATAGTTAACCACTGATGCGTTACATTCCATGATCCACTCCCTATCGCTAATCCAAAACCCGGGGCGCTACAAAGGGCATTGTGCTGTCCAAACGAAGAAAACCCCATTTATAGTATATAGACCTAAATTACAGTAGGGTGATTGAAAGATAGGCATAGTCCTCATGACCATCAATACCACCTAATTACGTGCCTTTTGTACTGACCTTCCACCATATATTAGTTGCAACCGACCTCTTACATAATCCCCAAACAATACATCCTGTAACCCTCTTATTTATTGTTTACTGTGACCTTCCACTTTCCTCCACATTCCCTCCACAAATCTAGCCACACCGCCTCCGCAATCCCTATACAACGTGCACAAAAAGGGGGGCGGGGCACTACCTATTCTGACCCGATGCACTACTTGGAGCAGCTCTGCCGGCTCTGCTCCATTGACTCCTGTGCGGATCTGCCAGCTCCGCTCCATGGAGCGGAGCTGGCAGATCCGCACAGGAGTATGGAGCAGAGCCGGCAGAGCTGGTCCATCGACCATTATATTTGATATGCGTACGGGGTACGTATGCGGCTCGAAAAAGTCGCCTATTTAATCACCATTTTGCGTTGTTATTTCATCTGGTACACTATCGGCAATTTACATCTCATATAAAAATGTTGAAATGTATAATGTAAAACTGATGAAATTATCACACAAAATGGTGATTTAATAAGCGATATTTTTCCGAGCTGCATACATATCCCGTACGCGTATCAAATCTAATGGTCCCTATTGACTCCCGTGCGGAGCAGCTCTGCCGACTCCGCTCCATAGACTCCTGTGCGGAGCAACTGCGCCGGCTACACTGGCTTGCGCTCTGGCTTATTGCGCTCTGGCTTGGGCTATCGCTGCAGTGTAGATTCGCTCGAGGCTGGGACTTGCTACACTGGCTTGCGCTCTGGCTTGGGCTCTGTCTTGGGCTCTGGCTGCAGTGTTCCGAATGGAACGGAGCATCTGTTGCGCTGCCACCTACAGCGCGGGGCGGTTCCCCGTGGGACCTGGTAATAGGTGTACTGGCACAAAAATCGTGGGGCGTCCCAAAACGAAGCCCCGTCCACGCTGCATCGACTGGCGCAACTCGACAACATTCCGAGTGGAACGGAGAGTCTGTCACGCTGCCGTGTACACAGCGTGGGGCGGTTCCCCGTGCGACCCGGCACCAACGTGGCATACACTCTGCGAGGCCCTGGTCCAGCCTCCACCCCCGCTGTGTGGCGAGTCGTATGCCAGACCGGACCAGGTGTATTCGTGGCGAACAGAAAACACTCGAAGTTTTACCTGTTTTCCTCTGTCAGACGTGCTGCCGCTTCCACTAATGTAACGTCGATCGACCGTAGGGTCTTCTCACACCTGACAAAAGGCATACAGGTTCTTCTGGGATTTAGGGGCACTGGGCCGTTTGTTCTCACAACTCTTCACAAAAACAACTCGATTACAACTCACAAGAAAAGCACACATTGTTATTACCACAGAAAAACTCTACTGCGCCGGCGCCATCCTGCAACGGGTCTCCCTGGCCGACCAGCAGGGGCCCCACCCCTACAGCTCCACCATTGGTCCGTGCTGGCGCCCTCTGCCGGCCGACCGGCACCGGCGCTATTGAATAATCGGTGCGTTTTTTTTTGCTAGAAAGGCTCAATTCTTCTTCATCAATTTCTCAGTGTAATTGTAATCATAATTTTAATAAATGATGTACGAGGTGCAATCAAAAAGTTGCGAGACTGTTCCTGTTGCGAACGAACGGAGCGCAGCACAGTACTGTGCATAGTGTAAGCAATAACTAAGTCTTTCGTGAGTAAGTATTTCAAGTTACAGCGTTTGATCAACATCAGCACCTGTGTTACACGCATTTTTGTGACCACTAGTACGTGCAAATTTGCGATTTCACCATGGACCTACCTGAAACCCGAGCAGAAGCTGCACTGTGTCGAAGTCTGCGAGGATCTCCGTCAACAGGCCCGGGATGACCCAAACTTCATGTCGAGGATCATCAGCGGTACGTGACGAGAGTTGGGTCTACAGCTACGACCCAGAGACCAAACAGCAGTCTTAGCAGTGGAAGAGTCCGCAGTCTCCAAGACCGAAGAAGGCGCATTAGGTCAGGAGCGCAACCAAGAGCATGCTCAACGTTTTCTTTGACATTCGGTGCACAACCCCGCAAATTCCTCCCCCAGGGTCAGACTCTCAACGCTCAGTTCTACTGCACTGTTCTGAGATGTATGAGGGAGAACATTCGGCGCAAACGGCCTGAACTGTGCGCGCTGGCAATTGGGTGCTCCAACATGACAACGCACCCGCTCACAACGCATTGAAAACGCACGTTTCTCGACCGCAACAACACAATCGTCGATCTTCACCTATACCCCCTACTCGCCGGATTTGGCTCCCTGCAACTTCTTTCTGTTCCCCAAAATGAAGTTAAGGGGTCGCCGTTTTGACACTGTGGAGGAGATCCAGCGAGAATCGTAGATGGTGCTTGACGCGCTTACCTTGGTGGAGATCATCAGTGGGACCCATGGAACAAATTCCTCCCCTACAGAAGTGTGGGTCGGTTCTACTAGAGAGTACTTACCCGTAGAGCATTACTACATGTGCATAGAGGGCGCTAGCCATTCAGCAGCGTTTTGAGAAAGTCCTGCCTTTCGGAGAGACTGTTGGACAATGGCCAGCACGTCAAGTGGAGACCATGGGATCTGGATGAAGAAGACCCGACCGAGGCTGGCGGAGAAGACCCGACCGAGGCTGGCGGAGAAGGTCCAGCCGGTGGGGGAGTGTGAGTGGTGTGTGGTAAATGAGGTGAACCAGCCGGGGAAACCACGCCTGGCGAGTCCAAAAGGGAGCAATGAGAAGGATCCGGCAATGCTCCTGCTCGATTTTCCGGATCACCCCAGGGAGGAGGTAGATCGGGGGAAAAGCATCAGCGAACAGCCCGTCCCATGGAATTGCTAGGGCATCTGTTTGCCACGCTCGACGCTCCGGCGTTCGGGAACAGTACACCGGAAGTTGACAATTGTGTTCCGTTGCGAAGAGGTCGACATGAGGTCGGTCGAGATGGGCAAATATTGTCTGGACAACAAAGGGCAGGAAGGTCCACTCTGTGGGCCTGATCCAGCCCCGTGAAAGTGCGTCGGCTGTGGTATTGTTGACACCCGCGAGGTGAACCGCTGACAGGTGGATGTTCAGCTGGCGGCACCATTTTAGAATTTGTAAAGTCAACTGACAGAGGCTCGGGGAGCGGGTCCCACCCTGCCGGTTGATATAGGATACCACCGTTGTCGCAACGAAGCAAGACGGCTCGACCCTCTATTGCGTGTTGAAAGCGGCGGAGGGCATTCGAGACTGCTGTCATTTCTAGAAGGTTGATGTGGCGATTGGACTCCTCGGAAGACCATGATCCCGATGTTTGGCGAAGGTTCATCACTGCGCCCCATCCCAGCAGGGAGGCGTCTGTCGTGATGGTTACCGATGGTTTCGGTGGCGAGAAGGGGATGCCCTGATTGACATTGGCCGGCTGGCACCACCACTGGAGGGGCTGGTGGACAGCTTGTGAACACGGAACCTGGCGAGAAACCGGATGGGACCGTGGGCGAAAATGGGCCAAAAAATGAACCTGGAGTGGACGCATGTACATGCGGCAAAACGGAACCAGATCTGTTAGGCTTGCCAAAAGGCCTAGAAACTTGAGCCACGCGAGCGCTGGTACAGACCGTGTCGTCAGTAAGAGCGAAGCGCACTGACATACATTTGTTACTCGTTCGTACGTGGGATAGGCCATGCCCCATTGCAGATCGAGTATTGCGCCCAAGTAAGTCGGGCGTTGTGACCGGACGAGCTGGGATTTGGCTTCGTTTACGAGGTGAGTGTGAGGGTTGTCCGAAGAGCGTGAGCTGCGGATGCCCGAGAGTCGCTGATAATGAGCCAATCGTCGAGGTACATAAAAATTAATATGCCTTGGCGATGAAGAGCGCTCGCCACTGTTTTCACTAATAATAATAATAATTAGAAACTTTTTATATAGCGCTTTACATTAATAAAAAATCACAAAGCGCTTTACACACAATTATCTTTTTTCTTTTCATATACATGTATCAACTAATTTTTAAAAAAGTAATGTGATTTAAAAAACAGTTAAAATCTATAAACCAAAATTACACATTAAGAAACACATCAAAATAGTACAATTATATTAAACTTAACCAACACCAGTAAAAATATACAGACATGTAAAGAGCACAAAACCTGACAAACGGAAAAGACAGACAAACAACTCATCCAACAGCCAAAACAAACAGACAAACAAGCCACAGTACCAGCCCGACAAACCGACAGACAGATCGACCGCCCGGCAGACAGACAGAGACAGTTCGACAAAACAAACAATAAAATACAAAAATACTAAAATCACTATAAACTCTGGGATGCACTGGGTTTTCTAAACACCGGTTACAAAAAAATGGGTTTTTAAAGCATTCTTAAAAAGATTAAGGGACGTAATGGATCGAATGTTTGCAGGTAAAGTGTTCCAGACTGTCACCGACGATTCAGCAAAAGATCTGTCGCCACAGAAGATCGTTCTACTTGGACTGAGATGACTGAGGAGGTATTGAGATGAAGACCGTAGTGCACGACTAGGTCTATGCTCAGTTAGAAGTTCAGAGATATATGTTGGTGCCATATTGTTGAGCGCCTTCAACGTCAAAAGAGCGATCTTGTACACTGTTAACATAAGTTAGTCATTTTGGCTGATAAATAAGTCAAAATGACTAATTTAGATTAGTCAAGCCTAAATGACTAATTTAATCAACGCAGGACTAACGTAAAGGCAAACACTGACCAGTTTACGTTAGTCATTGCTGATATTTTGACTAATAAAAATCAGTCACGCAATTTGAGCAAACCTTTTTTTTTCCATTGCTTTTTAGTGAAATTTGCCGGGATTAAATTCTTTGCACTAAAAATAGCGTTGATTTTCAGAATTGTATAGATTTGAAGCATTTTTGCAGTATGTCTTGAATAAATGATGACACTTTTCATTACCCAGACTATTCTTTAAACAGACTGTTGATCCCTTGTGGATTGTTTGACGAATTATTTATTATTTTATTTGAATCAATGTAAAAAATTACAAATTATGGCTTAAATACGTCGCCTTCACCGAATCGGTGATTCGTCGTGTGACCTTGGTGTGACTAAGAACACTATCTTAGCTCTTTGACTAAAAACAACTAGTAACACGAAAGTGATTAAAACCACGTCCGCAATACCGCGCGCTAAAAAAATCGGCAGGGCCGCCATTTTTTCTAACGGACAGCGTATACATGTAAATGTACGTTGTGCTCTGTCAGTGCAGCTGCGTTTCGCATAACCAGTATTTAATACGAGAATTCTGTTGAAATCATCCTGATGTTTGGTAAATCCTGTTCCTGTTCCTGTTGATACGGCTTTGGAGCTGTTGGATCTCAGGTAAGGCCTAAATCTTTTTACGATTGTAATTTTTGTCGTGAAAACTGTGTAGTGCTCATCCATTGTGATTCATTTATGCAATGGAAAATTGCGTATGCTCTAGGTCTACAAGTACTCTCATGTAGTAGGGTGTTATAATACAAAATAAACGGATATTAAACAGAAAGATTTTACTTTAATACCCCCCCACCAAAATCGGTTAGAAACAACAAATCTTGGAAAATAACCATCCATTTGTGTTCATAATTATATAATAAACACTTGGCACAACTTTTAATTTTGAGAATTCTGTTGAGACATTTTAGTGCAATATAGGGGAAACATTTTTTGTTTTCTGTGTTAGAACTAGAAGTTCTTGGCAGTTGAGTTGGCACCATGTATAGTCGGATGTCGGACAACTCGACCGTTGGCCGACTCGACTCGAGACAACTCGACCGTTCAGACAACTCGACCGTTCAGACAACTCGACCGTTCAGACAACTCGACCGTTCAGACAACTCGACCGTTCAGACAACTCGACCGTTCAGACAACTCGACCGTTCAGACAACTCGACCGTTCAGACAACTCGACCGTTCAGACAACTCGACCGTTCAGACAACTCGACCGTTCAGACAACTCGACTTTGACATGGAGACAACTCGACCGTGCGATGCGTTGTACATGATGTAGCTAGCGGAGCGCGTGGTATTTTCAACACAGGTTGCCCGTCAATGTTTGGGTATTTGCGTGTGCGCGTGGCCCAGAATGGTTCAGAATGTGTGGTATTACCGTGCGCGGTACCCGGCCCCCTGTCATGCCTGCGTCCATCCCGGCCCCCTGTGTACCCAAGCCCTGTCCAAAACGACAGCGCTGTCCTATCCTGCCCATCAAAAGTCACCCCGTGCCGTTCCTTCCACAACCAATTCCCCTATCTACGAGTCGACTTGTCTCAACGGTCGACTTGTCTCAACGGACGACTTGTCTCAACGGACGACTTGTCTCAACGGACGACTTGTCTCAACGGACGACTTGTCTCAACGGACGACTTGTCTCAACGGACGACTTGTCTCAACGGACGACTTGTCTCAACGGACGACTTGTCTCAACGGACGACTTGTCTCAACGGACGACTTGTCTCAACGGACGACTTGTCTCAACGGACGACTTGTCTCAACGGACGACTTGTCTCAACGGACGACTTGTCTCAACGGACGACTTGTCTCAACGGACGACTTGTCTCAACGGACGACTTGTCTCAACGGACGACTTGTCTCAACGGACGACTTGTCTCAACGGACGACTTGTCTCAACGGACGACTTGTCTTCCCATTTGACCCAAAAACGGTCGAGTTGTCTGAACGGTCGAGTTGTCTGAACGGTCGAGTTGTCTCGAGTCGAGTCGGCCAACGGTCGAGTTGTCCGAGCCCCGTATAGTCACCCCAAAGTGTGCACATACATGTTGATTTTTTCCTAAGTTTGTACAGATTTTGCTGAAATAAATCTTCAAATAACAGGTTGTGCCACATGTTTAGACAGTTGTTGTCAAGGAGGGTTGGTTACTTTTCAAGATTTTGGTGGGGGTATTAAACTTAAAGTAAAATCTTTCCAACCACAGTTGGGTCAACTGTTACGTACCGAGTCAACTGTTACGTACCGAGTCAACTGTTACGTACCGAGTCAACTGTTACGTACCGAGTCAACTCGTACGTACCGAGTCAACTCGTACGTACCGAGTCAACTCGTACGTACCGAGTCAACTCGTACGTACCGAGTCAACTCGTACGTACCGAGTCAACTCGTACGTACCGAGTCAACTCGTACGTACCGAGTCAACTCGTACGTACCGAGTCAACTCGTACGTACCGAGTCAACTCGTACCCGAGTCAACTCGTACCCATTTTTTCTTTTTTTGTACATTAAAAAACCCGGTAATTTGGTAAACCTTAATTAATGGGTTCGTTTTGTTTTTGTTTTTCATGGTAATTGATTGGACGTTATGTACACAAATCGAAAAGTCAATCATTATGAATTATCTAAAAATAGGAGAGGGAGTAGCATAAGAAAGTATCATTCAGAATATTAAAACGAAAGCAGATAATAATTCAAACCAATGCAAAAAAAACCTAAATAATGCGACATTCTCCATGAAAGATGTTCGCACAGTTATCCGTTACCAGTCGTCCAGTTTCTGAGAAAAACAAGATATGAAGTTTTAAATATTAAAAAGACAGTGGGCATATATGAAAACTTATTAAATACTAAATCATGCACAGAGAGCTAGGGAGTTGACTGTGGGTACAAGTTGACCGGGGGTACGAGTTGACCCAAAATCGGTTTATTGATACGCGCATTATGGGCTTGTTTATTTTCTCCCAAATAATATTTGTTTTGGGGGGGGGGGATCTTGAGTGTTTGTAATATGCATACCTGGACCCATGTGGGATGTCGACAACTCAACCGTTGGCCGACTCGAACGTTTACCAAGTCGTCCGTGTCTCAACGGACGACTTGTCTCAAGGGACGACTTGTCTCAACTCTCAACGGACGACTTAAATTCCTATTTGATGCGAAGGCGGTCCAGTTGTCTCGAGTCTAGTCGGCCAACGGTCGAGTTGTCCGAGCTCCCACATGTGATACATGCACATGATAATCATTATGCACAGACAACTTGATTGTCTGTGCATAATAAAAGACTAGTTGTCTGTTAAGAATATGCCTAGCACAGTCAAGTTGTCTCCATGTCAAAGTCTCAACGGACGAGTTGGTAAATGATAGTTGTTGCACTAGTCCAGTTGTCTCAGTCTGACATTCATAATCAGCATATGGATGAGGTATTTTTACACCACGGCACAGTTTGGATTATAAACATAATTTGGCAGTATAATATGCTCGGTTATGTGAAAATTAGGCTTTGTTCACATGGTTTTTATCATTGTCTAAATGAAGTGAAAAAAACCCAAAAGTGTCAACCGATCCATCAGAAAATTATACAAGCTTACTAAAATGATTAAAATTGCTGTAAATTCTGTTGTCCAGCATGTCTCTTCCTTTTTTGTAATTTGAACTGTTAAAAAACCTACGGTTGGTAAAAATTTTAAAAAGTAATGGCGGCCATCTTTAAATCAAAAAGTGCCTCCTTCCTTTAAAAAAAAAAACCTGCACAATAAAACATTTTTTTTTACTTGGCCTTAGCTACATGTATGGCATTTGTATGCTAACTTTTTTCAAAGTAACATGTATAACATGCCATTTGTCTATGATTTTATTTTACTCTCAGGTGTTCCACAACTGTGACGAGATCTCCAAGCTAAGTTGTGGAAGGATTCTGCCAGCAGAAAGCTCTCAGTCCTGCTCCCAGACAAAAGCCACCGGAGGAACTGCTCACTAGCTACTTGGTAGTGCAAGCTCTGGGCAGTGAACCACCCCCCCCCCCCCCCCCCCACACCTCCCTGAGAAGGATCATCCTCAGTGACTTGGCTGTGAAGGGGAATCTTTTTCCCACCATTTGGCTAAGAGACGACACGAGTTGATTCTGCCAGCAAAATGTTCTCGGTCCTGCTCTCAGACGTTAAGCCAACAGCAACTGTCTTGTAGCTACATGTACCCGGTAATGCAGGCTCAGGGCAGTGGACCCCCCCGCCACCCCCCCCCCCCCCCCCCCCCCCCCCCCCCTTCCTCTGAGCAGGATCATCTGTAGCGACATATTGCTGTCGAGGGAGAATCTTTTCCCACCATTTGGTCTAAGAGACGACACAAGTTGATTATCAGTCGACCCCTCAGCCTAGAGCCAACAGAGCAACTGTGTTGTAGCTACATGTACCCAATAATGCAGGCTCAGGGCAGTGAACCATCCTCCCTCTGAGCAGGATCATCTGTAACGACATGGCTGTGGAGGAAGAATTTTTTCCCGCTTTTGGTCTAAGAAATGACATGAGTTGTCCTCTTTAGGAGAAGCTGACACCTGGACTGGAACTCGAACCTACATGTACTAGATAATATCCTTTGGAACTGTTCGTACCCCGAGTGAGGGAGAAAGGAGTCTCAGAAAAATCTAGGCCTGGACTTTTTATCGTGCATTTATATTATGTGTTAAATGGGACTTGAAGGTTTGCACGGTGGACATGAACAAAGTATGGAAGGTTTGCGGTATCACCATGTAAAATTTTTCTTTTTTCTATTTGTGTGGTTCTGAGAAGAACCGTTTTTTTTTTACTTGTTGGTTTTTACTTGGCGTTTTAAACAGTATTATCTGTTCGTCATCAGTCTTCTGATGACGAACAGACAACAGAGCATACTGTTTGAAACGTTAAGTTAAAACTGGTTCCTCTCAGAACTACACAACTCAAAAAGAGATTAATTTTACATGGTTATGGTGGCCCTGAAGGGACATAATCATTCGTGAATATCTTTGTGACGTCGTGAATTTATTCTCGACTGGTCCTGAATATTTTTCGCGATCTGAATTCTCCATCATCATCTCCATTGAAGTTTTTGATAGAACGTACGATGGAGCATGCTATAGTATGCAACGGCCATCATTGACCATGATAATGCGTGAATTGTATGTAATAACGCCCTCTAATTGCCCGCTCGGTGAAATACCCTCCAAGCTACTAAAAAAATATTTGCGACAAAATTCACGACCAGTCATGAACAATTTGCATGAATAAATAAGTCGCAAACAATATTCGCGACCGATTATGTCCCTTCAGGGCCACCATACATGGTGTTACCTCAAACCTTCCATACTTTATCTATGTGTTTTCCTAAATTTTATTCTTAAATTCTTGCCAAAAATATTCAGTTGGAATTAGTGTTATTAAATTGAGTAAGAAACCATCTTTAGGTTAGACAAATTTGTTTTATCAGTGTCAACAATCATACTAGTCCCTAAGCATATTTTTAAGAAACAAAAGTCTTGCCAAGGACAGCAGAATTTAATTCACAATGTTTCATTTACTTCTCACGAGTATTAAGTGTCAACAATCATACTTAGTAATTTACTGAAATCTGTAAAAATTGCTTTGTGTTTGGAAACAAAAATCTTGCCAGTGATGACAGGATTTCATTTACAGGTTCTATTTTCCTCATTTAATTACAATTTGTGGCAACATGAATTTTATATTCTTTAATTCAAATCCGGTTGCATTGCAATAAGACTGTTTGAAAAGATTATGACTCGCTTGCTTCATTTTCTTTTGTTTTTACAGGAAATAAAACCTTAGTCACATGACTATTGTGATTAGTCATCATTTTGAATGACTAACTGGAAAAGTCGGGTGACTAACGTTTAGTCCTTTCAGACACCAGTTGGATTTAGTCAGAAGACTAATAAATTTTAGTCCATTTGACTAACTTATGACTAATATTCGACTAATAAATATTAGTCATCTGGCTTGATGACTAACTTTAGTTGGTCCTTTCAGACATAGGGCAGGACTAACTTTTATTAGTCAAAATGACTAACTTATGTTTACAGTGTAGTGGATACGTTGCCGAACTGGTAACCAGTGCAGCTTACGAAGGACGGGCTGAATATGATCATATTTCTTACACCGGTTCACCAATCGGGCTGCAGAGTTTTGTACTCGTTGTAACTTGCTGATCTCGGTGTCTAGAAGTCCGTAAAGGAGACTATTACAGACGGGAGGACACAAATGCATGGACTAATCGCTCTGCCGACCTACGATCAAGACATCGATTCAGCTGTCCGATTTTATGGATTGCAAAAGATGCAGACCGAACAACATTTTTCACATGATCCTTCATATGTAGATTGTGGTCAATGGCTACTCCAAGATTCTTGGCGGCACCAGCTGTCTCAACGTCAAAATCGCCAATCGTCAGATTAGGAAATACGGGGGTTTTCACAAACTTAGAGCTGATGTGAACAACCTCTGTCTTGGAGTCATTCAATATCAAGTTATTGGCAGCTGTCCAAATCTTGATATCTCGCAAACAGGTCTCTAATCTTGATGTAGCTTCCGAGCGTTCATGGCGTTGCAGTGTAATATAAAGTTGAGTATCGTCAGCGTATGTCATGTAGTTGATACCATGGGCATTAAGAATATCGCCAAGAGGAGCAGTGTACATTGTAAAGATGAGTGGGCCTAGCACGGATCCTTGGGGGACTCCGTGTTCGAGATTGTGTTCATCTGACAGCACATTTCCTATTCTAACGGCCTGCAAGCGTCCCTGAAGATAAGATCGGAACCAGTCTAAAGCGGCTTCCATGAAGCCGTACCGATCATGAAGGCGATTGATAAGGACCTGATGATTTATCGTATCAAACGCTGCGGAAAAGTCCAAGAGGATAAGAACCGCCTCTTGATGTTGATCTACAGCCCGCAGCAGATCGTTTTGAACTCGGAGGAGGGCAGTCTCTGTACTATGGAATTGTCGGTAAGCAGATTGCATTGGCGAGTGCAAATTATGTTCGTCGAGGTAATCAGTCAGTTGTACTGCGACGGCTCGCTCAATGGTTTTGAAAAGAAACTTCAAGTTTGAGATCGGTCGATAGTTCTTTAGTTCGTTCCGATCCAAACTGGACTTCTTGAGTATAGGGACGACCTGAGCAACTTTCAGCGAAGCTGGCATGTAACCGCATGTCAATGATGTATTGATGATGCGGGTGATGGGTGTCAGTATTATCTAAACATCGCTTGAGAAGATCCGTTGGAATTGGGTCCAGGGGGCAAGATTTGGTTGCAGATTTCATAATGATTCTTTTGACATCATTAGATGAGATTGGATCAAATGAAGCGAATGTGCCGCTACAGTGGTGCTGGGGATCAACCGAAAGATCAGCCAAATTCGGTTTGTCGGTGGAATCGATCAGGTTATTAACTTTCTTATTGAAAAAACCTGCAAAATCATTTGCGAGAGTTCTAACATTGTCATGTTCAGGCAAAACAGGAGCAGATATAGGCTTACTCATACGCTCAACCAATCGGAACAGCTGCCTATCATCACAGTGTGCAATTTGATCTTGATGATAATTACACTTAGCCTGGTCAAGCATTCGGCGATAATTCTTACAATGATCAACATACAACTGCTTGTCAATCTCCATGCTAGATTTCAGCCACTTCCGCTCGAGGCGACGTTTTTCCTGTTTGGACTCACGCAGGTCACTGGAATACCATGGGGCATGCGGCCGGAGAACAACAGAACGTTCATTTTCGGGTGCATGATCATTCATCAAAGTACACAGAACTGACTGATATTGTTGTACCAGCTCTGAGGGATCATCGTTGCCATCCACAACTTCAGCTGACAGAGATGAATCTTTGGTGGCTCTCTTGAATTTGTCCAAATCGATTTCACGTAGATTACGTGAGCGAACGGTGACTTTTGGAGGTGGCGGGCGGGATACGTTGACGTTACACTTGACTGCATCATGATCAGATGGTAATCCAGTAAAAACTTCCAAATCAGAGATGATTTCTCCTGATCTGCGAGTGATCAGAAGGTCAAGGGTGTGTCCACATCGGTGAGTTGCTCTCTGGACATGCTGCTGTAGTCCAGATGAATCCAGAAGATCCAGGAATACAGCAGCATCACGGTTTGTTGGTACATCCACGTGAAAGTTAAAATCACCTGTCATCAGTACGTGACCCTGGTAGATGGTCACTGTCTCCAAGAGCGTAGAAAACTCCTCAAAGAACAATTTCACTGTTAGTTTGTTCTTTTTCGATGGCGGGGGGCGATAAATAGTAAACAGTCTCAGCGAAGATGGTCCGCGAGATATGGTTGAGTCCATGTATTCAAATGAACGGATATTGTGGGTTTCATTTAGCTTGACCTCCAGGCCCTGATGTGCAAGAAGGCAGACACCACCTCCTCTCTGTTGTACCCGTGGGGCGTGATATATTTTAAAATGTAGAAGGATAGTCTTCAAAACCGCCAGTGGGTGGTCATCGCGCTCATCCCCACTCAACCAAGATTCTGTGATTGCTAGAATGTCTAGTTTCTGTTCAATAATCATGTCACTTATCGATAATGTTTTCCGCTTAATGGAATCGGCATTCCAAGTTGCCAGACGTGCTTTTGGTAGTTTGCTACAATCAGCTGATATTTCATGAAAACTAATTTGAACTGTTTTGAGGTTAGAGCTGGACACATATCGGATCGATGGCGCCTTGTAAGCCCGCTCGGTGGTGTGCGTCTTAATATACAGTTTCTTATGCCCCGCTTTCACTTACGCTACGAATATCCCGAATCGTCCCGAATCGGAAATTTGTCCAGTTCGTAGATAATTCTCAAACGTTTCTTGCAGTTCTTAAATGATTCTTAGTTGATTCCTAAACATTCGTACAGTTCGCGTGAGTTCGTCGAGCCGCCACGAAAGTTTTTGTTTGGCAAAATCTTTCGTGGGAGGGTTCACGAATTTCAATTTCGTAGATGTATCGTAAACACTTCGTAACCCTTTCTTATCGTCCGTAACAGCTTCGTAATCGATTCTTTTGCATTCTGGGCTATTCTTGGCCATTCGTGTCTCCCTCAAATTCGTGGACCCACGCCGAAAACATCCCGAAACAGGCACGAATGTCCCGAATGTAGTACGAATCAAGTACGAATCGGTCACGAATCGGCCACGAATCAGGTCCGATTTTCGTGGCTATAAGAAGCGGCGCCAAACTGATCAGGTCATAACAGTTCCCGGAGTGCTACAGTACACATCTCGACGAATTTCATGAACTATCAAGAACTCTACGATGCCACGAAAAGCCGGGGCTTCCAGCAAGGGCAAGGGACGCCGCAAAGGCACCAAGCGCGGCCGAGAGGAGGGAGAGGACGGCCCGAGGGGACCAACACCTCCACCAGAAGACCTCCCTCCAGCAGATGGGGCCGACCAAGATCTTCCTCCGACAGAGGAAGAGCGCCCGCAGGAGGAGGAAGACCAGCCGCCCGAGGTCGTGGAGGAGGCCGACGACGCTGCCGACGGGGAAGCTACTCCATCCCCGGGGTCCCAGGGGTCCAAGGCAAAGAAGGCGAGGATCCTGTCAAACCTTAATGACGAAGAACAAGAGGAGGTAACTGTTATATTTATATGTGATATTCCTTTATTAATAATTACTCTGATATATCGTCATTTTGCAATTATTTGGTATGGTGTTCAAGGTTTTGATTTTGTATACATCTATATTATAATTATTCTAGGTGGCCCTCTTTCTAGAACAACACGACTTCATCTACAATAAGAGGCGGACGGACCACATCTTTGCCGACAAGAAGAACAGGGCGTGGGAGGACCTGGCCAAGAAGATGGGCAAGGAGGTCAAAGCCCTGACCACCTTCTTCGAAAGCATCAGGACACAGATTGGCAAGCTGAGGCGGACCAAGAGTGGCCAGGCAAGCAAGGAGTTCACTGAGAGGCAGCATTGGATCTGGAACCGCTTCCAGTTCCTGCTTCCGCACATCGGCCAGGTCACGAAGAGAAACGTGCAGAGCCTGAAGGCTGCTACCACCCTGCCGGACCAGGGAGATCCTGAGGACAATGACCAGGACGTGGACCAGCAGGAACCGACTGTGACCACGCCACCGCTCACCACCACCCCAACTTCCACCATCACCACGGCCAGCACCTCCAGAGGTGGCAAAGTAAAGGGGAGAGGGCCAGCCATGGAGCAAGAAGATGACTTTGTCGCGGAGATGGCCAGCTCGAAGGAGAGACAGGAGAAGCTGCTCCAGATCCTCCAAACCCCCCCTGTTCCTGATGTGCCCTTTTCGGACCGCCTCAAGTTTGGAGAGTACTTGGGGCATGCCTTTCAGCGTCTGCCCATGCCCATCTACAGAGAACTCAAGAACAAGATGTTCCAGCTCCTCTCCAACGCGGAAAGTAAGCCGGATGACATGGGGCAGTCCGGCCAGGCAGCAGCGCCAGCACCACCTCCACCAGCACCAGCAGCCTCTCGACCCAGACCACGCCCCTCAACCACCCTGTCCATGCCTCCTCCTCGTCACTGGCAGCAGACCTACCCACAGCAAGGCCAGTGGCAGCCAGATCCGTCTCAGTGGCCCCCAAAGCCTGTGGGTCCTCCTCCTAGTGTTTGGCAGTCCCAAAATCCATCCTGGATGGATCAGCAGTATCCGGGCTGGAGTCAAACACTAAGGTCACAGAGTGCACCACTAGAGGAGTCTTCCTTCAACCTCTCGGACTACCTACCCAGTCTGGATATTGGTGCAACTCCTCAACAACAATCTTCACGTGGAACCACTCCAGTACCAGCGACCAAGTCGGATAAGGACACTGACCAGCAGGACACTGAGAATGAGTGACATTCTGGATAAAGTGACAGTGCCTTTTGGATAAAGTGACAGTGGCTTTTGGATAAAGTGACAGTGTTTTGTGAATAGTGTTGTAGGTTCTATGGACTGCTAACTTCTTTGTTATAGTAACAATTACTTTTCCATAATCATAAGTTTCTTTATCTATTTCATCATTTTTGGTTTAACTTTATCGTTCATTAGGTGAGACTTTTTTATACCTTGCTTAGCGTGCTTTTTTCCCCCATGATATTCAGAGGAGGTCGGAAAAAAACTAAAAATAATATTTTTTGTTTTGTTTCACAGAAACTTTCTGTAGGGACAGCACAGAGGAGGAAACAATTAAAATAGAATTCCAGTTCAAAATATAATGTACTGTGTTGCTTTTATTTAATGTCAAGTGAAGTCATACCAGGAACTCATTAACCCTTTAAGGATGGAGGGTATCTCGGCACCATGCATTAATAGTGGACCGGACATGTCGGAACGGCGGCGGTCGGAAACAAAATAAAATATTTTATATATTTGTTCTGTTTGAGGTGAATTTGAACATCGGCGGGCTCGCCGATAAATCTTTTCTATTTCATTTTCACTGCCATTGTGTATCACATTTGGTTTTTCAGTCCTGCCAGTCTCTCCTGCCACGGAACAGATCCTGCTGCACTGTTGAAGTAAGCTGTGAGGTAGTCCCTCTGGATCTTGGCCACCTGATGGTCTCTGTTGCGTGCATAGGGGTGTGGAACCTCGTGCATCTGCATGTCGGCCCTCCAGGCTCCAGAGATGATGTTGTGGTTGTCATCCTCGTGGTCCACCTCTGTGTTTCCAATGGCGGGAAACCTGATCCTCATGAGGTTGTGAAGGAGGACAGCTGTTTCCACCAGGGTGCGCACCGTATCCGGGTGTTGTTCGAGGGTTCCCAGGAAGCATCTCCATCTGTTGGCCACCTGATGGTCAGCATCCACCAGGGCCATCAGAACCACGGAGAAGAAGCCCTTGTAGTTGTAGTAGAGACTGCCGGACTTGGGTGGTTTCTTGAGGGCTATGTGCTTGCCATCCAAGGCCCCCAGGGCATGAGGAACATTACACCGGTCTTGGAACTGCTGGGCAATGGCCTTCCAGTCCTCCTGGGTCCGGGGCAGTGGCATGACCTCGTCCTTCAGCTCTTGAATGATGGCCTGGCACACCTCCTGGACGATCACTCCCACGTTGCTTCTGCCACATCTGAAGTCGTAGTGGAGGGTCGGGTACCGGTCTCCTGTAGCCAGGTGTCTGAGGGTCAGGGCCAGCTTCAGTCCAGCTTCTAGGGGTGGTCTCAGGCGGGTGTGCTGCCTCTGGATGACAGGGGTGATCCTTTGGAGGAGCTCATCAAACATCTGGGGTGGCATTCTGACATAGTTAGGGAAGGAGTTCTCATCTTCCACCCTCAGTTCTTGCATCAGTCTGTTGTAGTGCCCATATTCTAGCCTTCTAGCAGGTATCAGCCATGGTCGAACCCACCAGCGCTTGTGTCTTCTCTGTCTTCTTGGGGGTTCCCTTCTTCTCCGGTTCTTAGCTACCAGCAGTTGGTGTTGGTACTCCAGTTCCATGGCCAGAGCCAGACCTGCTCTCCGTTAAACATCCATTGTAGAAAATGACGGGTTAGCCAGCGATCGGCGGATTTGTATAGCCTTTCGTGACCCAAGAATATGCCGAAATGTCACGAACAATGCCGATTATCGTAAACTATTCGTAGATAAGTCGTAGTAGTCGTAACTTAATCGTGGAGGTCGTAGTGGATTCGTACATGAATTCGGCATATTCGTAAGTGAGTCGTACCTTATTCGTACAATTCTTACATGATTCTTTGAAATCGTACTTGTTTCTTAACCCATTCTTGACATTCGGCATATTTTTCAACCCGATTAGCCACGAATTATCGTAAGTCTTTCGTAATTAAGTCGTAACAGCTTCGTACCTCCTCCCGAATCTCCCGAATTTTTTGCCGAATCGCCACGAATTTCGACAATTTCCGATTCAGGACGATTCGGGATATTTGTAGCGTAAGTGAAAGTGGGGCATTACGCTTCCAACCACCACGAAGGCCTCTCTTTGTACTTTTAGCAATGTTAAGTTTCTTAAGTGTTTTCCATACGTCTTGTGCAACAGGCTGACCCACAAAAGAGTTTGTCACACTCTGGCGAATACTCATTAACACCTCCTTGGAGTAATACAAACAGCCATTCATCGTGCAGTAAAGCGAAAAGTACATGTACATGTGCACACGGTATAAAATGGTGGACTGTCCAAGTACATTGCACGAAAAATGTTCCTCTGAAATAGTCTACGTGGTGGCAGCAAAAACTCATAAAATGCCAACTTACGATATCTTGACGTGCTGAGCAAACGGATGGCAATCACAAAACTTACAAACTAAAGTTAAAAACACAAACAAATTATCAAAGAATCGGAGCAATGTTCTGGTGCAGCCACCATAAAGGGCGCCACCTACTAATCTTGTGAAGACATGGGGGCTGTGGACAGCTCGAACGGGAGAGTACGGAATTCGAACGAGTTTTCGCCGTACGAAAACTGGAGAAATCGTCTGTGATCGGGATGGATTGGGACATGTAAATATGCATCCGTGAGGTCTATCGAAACAGCCCAGGGTGTCCATCCTGAACCGCGGTGGATGTATGTAGCGGTTGAGGGGTCTCAGGTGGAGAATGGGACGCCAAGACTGTGAATTTTTCTTTGGGAACAGAAAAAATGTGGAATGGAAGCCCGGTTCGAGAGCAACTCGAAGTGGTAATACTCGGATGGCGGCCTTTGCTATCAGTTATGCAATTTCTGATTCGAGCGCCCGACGTTTCGTTAAATCGTGAGGCGGTCGAGTCGGAGGAACGAGAGTGTCCGACGGGGTAAACTCGAAAATTCGATGCGGTAGCCATGAGATACGGTATCGAAAACCCACCTGTCGGAGGTGAGCTGGGCCCAGGACCCGGCGAAAAGGGCCAAGCGGGCCCCCACGGGTCCTGCAGTGGGGGCCCACGGGGAGACGGGGTAGTCATTGTCGCCAGCCGGTACAAAACCGGGGGGCGGCAGAGTTGGCGGGAGGGCGCCCTCGCACATTAGGTTGATGTCGGGCGATGGTTGGGCGGTCACGTTCCACTCGAGCCGGTTGGGATGAGTGGGCGGGCGGACGCGAGGCACGAAAGGAGGAATAGGGTTAGGTAAATGGGCGCCTCTGTTGAGACCGAAAACCGGCAGCCGGAGCATTCTGTCTTTGGCGCGGGTTGGAGTTTTAGCCAGGTTAATCTTCTCGGTGGCTTTGATGCGGTCAGCTTCAGCTTGCATCTGCGACTGGAACTGGCCGGCAAACAGGTCCGCATCCAGGAGGGAAAGCAACTCCAGACGCTTACGAGCTCCGGTGGACTGCTGCACGGCGGGCTTCGATAGAAGAGCGGCAAACTCGGGCAAAAAGGCCGAGAATGGTGCAGAGAGAATGGTCTAGACAGCGAAAAGCCGAAGCCATCATGTCCACTGGAATCGTTGATTTAGCCTGACAGCCTTGTTAGGGGTGACATAAAGCCCGCTAACATTGATTACGTCACCAAACGCAAAGCTGCTTCGCACAACCAAAAGCCAAAGAGCCAGCCACAACACCCCAGACGAGATTCTGCCACTGGGACATGCAAATGGTGTGGGAGACAACGCCATTCACGCCTGCAATGCCCTGCAAAAGACGCAGTATGTGACAACTGCCAGAAAAAAGGCCACTTCAAGACTGTTTGTCGGAGTGCTCCTGCATCTAAACGCAGCACTACAAAAGTCCATGAAGTGCAAGACATGCTAGAGGATGACCTTCCCTTCCTTGGTGAAATCGTCAACAACGACGACTACTGGAGCGCTCACATCTCCGTAAACGGACATCGTACCCGTTTCAAGCTCGACACCGGGGCGACAGTTTCCGTCATCAGTGACACAGAACCATGCCTCGCCGGAGTACAACTCAAAGAGACAAATCAGTCCCTCCGTGGTCCAGGTGGTACCCCACTTCCAGTGACTGGTATGCTGACTGCAAAGCTACAGTATTGCCAGAAGGAGATCACCGAGCGACTTTTCATCATTCGTAATCAGAGATGTTCGTTACTCAGCAAACGAGCATTTGTCGATCTAGGCCTCGTAGCAAGAGTTAACGAGGTGAAGCAGAATACAACTCCCAACTTCCGAGCAGAGTTCCCTGGGTTATTCACTGGCCTTGGAAAACTTCCAACACCATACCACATAACACTGTGTCCTGATGCTAAGCCGGTATGCTTGTATACACCACGGAAAGTGCCCCACCCCCTACTACCACAGGTGGAAAAGGAGATTCAGTCCATGCTACAACAAGGGGTCATTTCTCCAGTCACTGCGCCAACAACATGGTGCTCGGCTATGGTAACTGTGCCTAAACCAAACGGTTCATATCGCATCTGTGTTGACTTGACACATCTGAACAAATGTGTTCAACGTGAGATTCATCCCATGTTTTCGGTAGATGAAAGTCTCGCAAAGCTAGGCCAGAGTAGAATCTTCTCAAAGCTTGATGCCAAAAGTGGATTTTGGCAGATACCGCTAGATGAGGAATCAAAGCAGCTGACCACATTCATCACGCCCTCGGGTCGCTACTGCTTCAACCGGTTACCCTTCGGCATCAGTTCTGCACCAGAGATTTTCCAGCGTACTATGTCCAGTATCCTTGTTGGCCTCGAAGGGCTCATATGCCATATGGATGACATCCTTATCCATGGTGCGGATCAAGCAGAACATGACCGACGTGTGAGAGCAGTCTTACAGCGACTCCAGAAAGCTGGCCTAACCCTCAATGATAAATGCGAATTCTCAAAGGGCACAATCAAGTTCTTGGGTCACGTAATAGATGCAGCAGGAGTACACGTTGACCAACGCAAAACTACAGCAGTCGCAGAATTCCCAGTCCCATCTAACATCACGGAACTACAGCGTTTCATGGGAATGGTTAACCAACTCGGGAAATTTGTCCCTGGGTTGGCAACGATCAATGAGCCACTACGCCAGCTGCTACGAAAGGACACAGCCTGGTATTGGGGGGATGCCCAACAGAGATCCTTTCAACAGGTGAAGAACATGCTCATATCATCTGAAGTATTAGCCCACTACGACCCAAAGCGTCCTACCTTTGTCGCCGCTGATGCTTCATCATCAGGTATCGGGTCCGTTCTGCTTCAAATCCAAGATGACGGAAAACGCCGTCCAGTATGCTACGCATCACGCTCTCTCAGCGAAACAGAGATGCGATATGCAGTCATCGAGAAGGAAGCACTAGCCACAACCTGGGCTTGCGAGAAGTTCTCTGACTACATACTGGGGCTACACTTTACCCTTGAGACAGATCACAAGCCACTTGTGTCCCTCCTGCAAACGAAGGAGCTTTCCAAGATGCCCCCACGTATACTGCGTTTCCGCCTGCGTCTGATGAGATTTAGCCCGATGGTCCAGTATGTACCAGGCAAGCACCAGACCACTGCTGACGCATTATCGCGTGCCCCTGTCGGTGCTCCAGGTGAAACTGACACCATGCTGATCGAAGAAGTCGAAAGTTTTGCTATGCACACTATGACTACACTCCCAGCGAGTACACAACGCCTACTCGACATCGCTGAAGTACAAAAAGCCGATGAAGAATGCACACAAATCAAGGAGTACTGCCTACATGGTTGGCCTGCATACATGCCACACTCACCATTACTCCGTCAGTACTGGGAGAACAGAAGTCATCTCACAGTACTCAAAAATCTTCTTCTATACGACGACCGCATTGTCATCCCCAGAGCCATGGGATTGGAGACGCTTGACTGCATCCATCAAGGCCATCTGGGAATAACCAAGTGCCGAGCCAGAGCACGTACATCTGTTTGGTGGCCAGGTCTCTCAAAAAGCATTGAGGACATGGTTTCCAAATGTTCAACCTGTGCTAAACACCGACCAGAACAACACGAGCCTCTCATGCCAGCATCGTTCCCATCCCGTCCTTGGGAAAGACTGGGCATGGATTTGTTCGAATACCAAGGAAAACATTTCCTCATCGTGGTGGACTACTACTCGCGCTGGATAGAGATTAAATCTCTCTCCTATGACCAATCTGCAGAAACTGTGATCCGAGCTCTGAAGGAAATCTTCACAGTACACGGGATACCAGACTTGGTGGTATCTGATAATGGACCACAGTTCAGTGCACACTCATTCAGACAGTTTGCTAAGAGCTACGGATTCGTCCACACCACCAGCTCACCTAGGTACCCACAGGCAAATGGTGAAGCCGAGCGAGCAGTTCGCACCGCGAAAGGGCTACTCAAGAAAAATGAGGACCCTTACTTAGCCCTTCTGACGTACCGAGCTACCCCTCTACAAAATGGACTATCACCAAGCGAGCTGTTGATGGGAAGAAAACTCCGTACACAACTGCCAATTCTTCCATCAAATCTCCAGCCAAAGGTTCAACCCGAGGTTTATCAGAAACTCCGACAGAAGGAAGAAGTCTATCGGGACCACCAGCAACGCAACTTCAATCTTCGACACCGAGCTCGAGAGTTGCCAAAACTACAGCCAGGTGATCCGGATCCGGTGATCAGAGATCAAGACCGCCAGGGAACAATCGTAAGCCAGACATCAAAGCCACGATCCTACATCATTCAAACCAATCGTGGCACAGTCCGCCGTAACCGCTCAGCATTGGTAAACACACCAAACCGAACCCCACAAACACAACTACCACCAGCACCGCCGTCTCCCTCTTCTCCTGATGTGACTGAGCAGACAGCGACAACACCTCCAGCTCCTAAGTCTTCACTGTCTACTGCAACACACACACACTCTCCATCTTTGTCACAGACACCATGTGCCCAACCACCTTCTGTAATGACGACACGTTCAGGACGTTTAGTGAAGCCTCCTAATCGCCTTGACTTATAAACAATACCAGTCTATCATAGTCTAAAACTGCACCTAGCTGAGAAAAGTTGTTGCCATTTCGGTTTGCATCCTGCATGAAAACAATGCAGAACAAAAGTGTTTAAAAGTTTGCAAGTTAAATAGTTAGTTGTTGACATTAGTTATGATTTAGAACATTGTTAAGACTCTAAAACACTGAAATTAATGCATAAAAGATTACTGCAGACTTTAATGCACATTTATGTCCGGACCTTAAAGTACGCTTATGAATTACTTCGGGGGAGGTGTAGGATTATGCCTTGACCATATCTCTGTTATAGCGCCCTCTCTCGTCCACTGTCATGAGCATATGCAAACATGACATGGAAGCAGCCATCTTAAATAAAGCACTGTCACACGAAAGATCGTCTCCACAATCTCTGTTAATATTACCAAATATTACACTGGGCAAGCCGCATGCCTGGCCTAGTGAATTCAGATCCTTCCATTTTGTCGGGGGGGGGGGGGGTAGTAGACGAAGGGAAATAAAGTCTCTATAATACTTTTCATAAAAGAAATATTGTGCCTGTTTTCTATTTGACGGACAACTGTCTGCTTGATAATACTTTTGAAATTCATATGGGGAAATATTTAATTTAAAAAGCGAACCCGGGAAGTCGTTGTATGGCATTGCATGTTGTATGGAGTCCGCCCGAACGCAATGGGATCCACCATTGACATCAGAGGTAAACATTAGGCCTATACATATTTTGTAAAATAAAATCCATACAAGTTGTGACAAATAAAGCTAAGAAGGTTGGATCACAGTTTATTGTTTTTTGTTACTATACGAAAACATCTTTTATTTCACATACATGCAATACTCTACCAGTGAAATAAAAGCAGGGTTCGCCCCGAACATGAATAATAATTTCACATACATGCACATACATACTCTACCAGTGAAATACACACAATGAATCGGAGCAGGGTTCGCCCCGAACATGAATAATAATTTCACATACATGTACATGCATACTCCACCAGTGACAAAAACAACCAATCCTCATGCTTTACAATAAATCGGAGCACCAGGGTTCGCCCCGAACATGAATAATAATATGTCTGCAAATCGGGGTTGCATTTTGGCGGTCATGGGCGTCCCTTTTTATTTCTATGGTTCTCATATTTTTTCGGCTTGAAGGAGAGTCGCTCGGTCGAAAAAAAATCTAGGGTAAAAAAATACTCGTTGAACACATCTGTCAGCGGCCCGGTTTTTCTGCTACAAAGATCTCCTGACAAGTGACAATAAGCCTTTTGCGCGTTGATTTGCATAGATCCTTGTACCCCGTCTTCGCTCAATCTAAGATGCACAGCGTGCGCCGGTCGTGCCAGACTGATCATTATTATGCATGTCAGTACCATTGTTGCTAGACCACGTGATTTGGGGCAAGCCGCAACGTGGCGACGCACGGCCAGTGGTGGTTTCCCTGTCTGGTATCTGGAACTACCGCTGGGTGAAACAGCGCACGATAGAGATTGTCACCACTCTAAAACACAACAACTTGGATCACGGCAAGTGGACACGTATGCGATATGCATTGACATTGTGTCTGCACGCGCGTATGCGAGAAAGCTTGCCCCGAATCACGTGTCGTGGCAACAATCACTACGCAGCGGGGTCAAAGTACGGGTCACTCGCAAAAGGCTTAATGACACATCATGTACATGGAGGTGTATTTCTTCGTTATGTATGTAACAAACTCTGCAGACACGTGGTGTGTACAGTACATTTACGTCTCTGTACGTACGTGTAATATAACCGCATTGGCCCTTCCTGTCGCCACGTGCGTGAATACACCCATACAACACAGTGTACGTTCGTTCAATGAGTGTCTCTGGTGATTGCACTTGTGAATTGCCAGTGCGTGCAATATGTTGTGACTGGTCGAGTCACATTGAATGCAGCGCGCGTTGCGTGGCGACTATTATAGAGGTTTAGCAACACGTTTTACGTAAACGCGAACGCGAAAAGAAAAAAAGAACCAGCGTATTGTTACTTACGTACGTGACTTTCACACGGACGTAAAATACGTGAAAATGGTGAGTTTACGTTGGGTCATAACGTGAGTAATTGCAACATTTTTAGAACATTTGTAGATATTGCAATCAATATTTGTCTCATGAGAATTAAAGCTCATTGAATATACAACACTGAAGATGCATTTTTGGGTCAAACTAAGTCCAGTTCGATGTATTTCTGAAGTAAAAAAAATCCCTTGCTTATAAAGCTTTCGTGTTGGAAAACACCGTGGCTGTGCATGACACCCGTCGTGACGTGCAGCTAAACGTTTCATTGCGTGTCCGAACGCCCGCGTTATTCAGTTTAACCGCTGCTCCAAAAATGTCGGGCGCGCTCGCGTTGACGTTCGCGTAAATAATACGTGCTGCTAAACCTCTCTATTAATAGTCGCGCGGCCGTGTGGTTTGTAACTAGTCGCGACATGCTGAACACTAGTCGCCGAATAACGACTAGTCGACTATCTGAAAATTGATAGTCGCGACTACCAATGCCTTTTAATAGTCGCGACTAGTCGACTAGTCGCGCTAGTCGCCCACGCCTACTCCGTGAGAGCCGATAAGGTTTCAGAGAGGCTTTTGAGGACCTGAAAGAGCTCAAGCCCGGATGAGACGCCTTCTTAAACGTCTTACGTTTGCCGGGAGGCAAGGGGTCCTCGTCTGGTGCAGAACTAAATCCACGTTTCCTGTGCTGGCGGGGCGGCGCAGCGCCAGTAGAGGGGGGAACACAGCCCGAGGTATGGGGAACTCTAAAGGTGCCCGGAACTTTGGAGGATCGGGGCAGGTCTCCGGAACGAGCGGGAGATTGTAGAGGAGCCGGCTCATTAGGTTGGAGGTCTGCCGAAAAGCTCAAGGAAGTAGGCGGCGGTGCAACACTCGGGGCGATAGGCCCACTGGTGGATCGTTCCTGGGAGGGCGTGGGCCAGGGCGTGGGCCGAGTCCTGTGCGTACTCTAGGGCTTTGCCTTCGCCAGGTGTTTTTTCTTTGGTTTGGCTCGAGAAGAAACAGCACTGAAAGAACGGATGGACGCTTCGGTGCGTGACCCTGAAGGGGGCACGGAAGCGGGAGGGGACGGCATGGTCGAAGAAAGGGGAAAAATATAACCCACACACCGTACAAAGCGGGAAAATCTACCGGTCACACGCTGTGAGGGTTCAGATCACCGCGATATCGAGCGGACAATCGGCCGAGCTCGGTGGAGTCGCTCAGTAAAAACTGGATCGCGGTTAATTGGGGGTGTATCAAACGCCGAACCGGCGAGTGTCACCCCGTAGATAACGGTCGGGGCAAGCTGCAAATCAATGCAGGTGGGGAGTATCAGTTGCCGAGTATAGGCAAGTGTCACCCCAAATCAGTTAGAAAAGAGCGAGTCAAGTTACCGAACTCGGTAAATGCCACTCAGCTGACAAAGGCCACACGAAAACGTTATCTAAACGGTAGCAAATCAGTTGCCAAAAATGGCAAATGTCAGTCCGAGGTCAGTAGAAAGGGAGTGGATCAGGACGCCGAGCTCAGCGAACGTCACTTCACTGACCAAGGTCGAGTACCGAATACACATAGGAACGTATCAAGCGCCGTGAACGGCGAGAGTCGCTCCGACTCGACCACGTGAGACGAACAAAAACGAGCCCAAAAAGTCACAAAACGATGAGGCATCGAATGAAAATAACTTCTAAATAACACCGAAGACGAGATTACACAAAAAAGGATACTTAGCTACAAGGATGGCGATGAATAGACGAGAAAGAAAGCGAAACATGAGAGCTTATGAAATTCACGTCTAAACATGAGCGCGCTAAGAGAAAAGAGGAAGTGTCATGGCGGGCGGGCCGCAAGGTACATGTACTGTGGGAAATACATCTTAGTGAATGGCTAGCGCCCTCTAGGAGACTATGCACATGTAGTAATGCTCTACGGGTAAGACGAACGCAGTAGAAACGGAAACTGACTAGCCTATACCTATTGTTATGCATGAATGATTTGTTCCATGGGTCCCACTGATGATGATCTCCACCAAGGTTAAAATCCTGTGTACATCTTGAATATTCTTTTAGGGGAAACTTACTTTTGTTCAGGTGTTTAATATGTGCCGGTTTTATCATATGGTGGCCTATTGTTGCTGTGGCAAAGTGGGTATTCAATATGGTCTATTCGCTATTTCAAGGACCATGAAAAAAACACATTTCTGAACAATCTTAAAGTAAATCACATGCGAAATGTCCAACCTCACAGCCCTATGGCTTTGACAGTGGTCGATGGTCACATTTCTTTTATGTATTGGACACTGGAGGGTGTTGGCTGAATTTTTCCACAAAAGGTCATTCGTGGTGAGGAAACCTGTGCTTTATTTTCCCAGTTACCCTTTTGTAACTCTCTCATACTGAAGATTTGTATGCATTTCATAACTGTTGCTTATTGTGTCTGACCATAATAGCATTGTGGTTAACTCAGAGGATTTATTTCAGTTATATTAAAAAAGATATTTTACACAACACATGGGTAAATTGTAGAGTGATTTCTCAAGTTGTCTGTTACCGCCATTTGTTTTAAAAACATTAAAAAAAACATGTGTTCATGTTGGGTTGTCTTGTTCATTGGTACAAAGCCGAGGGCAAACTTTGGAAACATTTTTCTAAAAGAAAAATCACACTTTTTGAATTTTTTAACCGAAAAGGGGATCTTGTTAACTGAAATATTGTAATGATGGCAATCGTATAGCTAGTTATAAATTCCCATTCCAAAATTGAAAACAAAATATTAAAAAGTGCCAAAGCTTTGTTAGGTCACTGAGAAGCAGAGCACATCGGGGACAGATGGAGAATGGTTGCTACCAGGGATGTTGTCGAGTCCATCACAAGTCCCATCGCAGGCCTCCAGTCCAAATTCCAATCACGAGCTTTGACAAAGGCATTCCTTTGTCTTTGTTCATCCAGTTATACTTCTGACTGGACTTGCAGGCACTCGACTACAACTATAATGCTACATCAACAGGGAATAGGTTATGAAATAAGAGTGAAGTGCAAAGAGGGCATTTCACCAAGCCAGAGTTGCACCTCCACAGCTCTACATGTGGGAGGATATTCCAGGCTTAGACTGGCCTATCAGTCACTCCCAGACACACCTATATACGGACAAACAAAAACAACTCTGAACTCAAACTGGTTTATTAGCTTGATATTTAATGTCGCCACTCATGTGCAAAGTTTTAATTAGTAAGTAAGCTTTCCTGATATGAAGCTTTTAATCTCGGTGTTATGTTTTTTTGATTTCATGTAGGACTTCCATACAGAATTGTAGGATCAGTGACTCTACAAACTTTATAATACAAGCATGGAAGAGGGAATGAGCGGTATCCTCATTGAGAGATCCCCACATGGTCACTTCTCCAGTTGTATTTTATACAGCGGCATTGTGGGTTTTTGACTTCTGACTGGCAACCCCCTGAACAAAGATACTGACAAATTCGGAGACTGCCAACATACATGTTGGGCAATACAGCCCAATTGTAGAACACATCTGTTCATTAATCTCGAGGCTGCAGGTTAAAATCCCACTCCAGCCACTTTTGGTTTAATTTACTCTGAAAACTCACCTATATATTACTTTTAACACAATACGAAATAGACAATACCTGTTGATCTTTTTGGACATACATTATAATCTGTGTAACAATAATAATGGAAGAATAAACTACCACACCGTAATCCATTGTGTCGCAATAAATACACCTTCACACACAATCTGCTCATTTTACTTTTGAACTATGCAGTGCTTTCAAATTTCAACACAAGACACTCGGGGCTAGTGGAACAAAATTCTGATAAATTTACCTAGTGCATTTGCTGGCATACACAATGGGAGATGTGATTTGCATACATTTGAAAAGAAACAACTTCCACATGTTTTGGTTGCTAATTTTTTTTCTTCTAACCACTATATTATTACTTTTGTTTTATTTCTTGGCTAGCCGGATCCTGTCTGAAGAATGTTATAATTTGCACAATAGACTAACAGTGTCTGTAGAAATAGGAAAAAAATAGACTCCTAAATTGATTTAAACCCATCAAAAATCAAACTCAAAAAAATATTCAGACAAGTTTTGGTACTATCCACAACGAGCATGTCTGGACGCATTTACAGGGCTTTAGTCACCTGAAATTAAAACTGGTTTTTCTTTAAATGGTGATTCTATTCTCTGCATTTTAAACATATTAAATGGAGGATCTGGCTAGGTTGAACTAGGTGCAGCAGATCCGACTTTCACACACACCCATAAACTGGCTACTCGGGAAGATAATGGTAAACTGATCGTCCAGTGTAACGATAACTGTACACATATGCTGTACAAGCAGTGGTTTCTTTTCAAATCTGTACATGCACTAGCACTTGTACAATTAATTTTTCCTGTGCATGTATAAGAATTTGGAAAGAAAAAACTATATTTCATCTGAATGATGCAAATTTTAAAAACCAAGGCTGCATAAATTATTTACGATCATGAAACCATTTACATGTACATGTACTTGCAAATTTGACTAAAGCAACTGCATGGACTCTTTCATCACTCTATAACAAAGCATCCAACATTTTTTCCAACTATCCCATTATAACTCAATATGATATAATACGTATAATCTCTAAAATTGATCAATCTTGTTATAATTAGTTACAAATATTTTCGTGTAAATTAATACTGGTACTATCAGAAAATCGATACTAATGGATCACTGTTTTCGTTCCTTAAAATTTCTATTTGTAGTTCCTTTCCACAAATGAAGTGATACCAGGTTGGATTTCCCCCATCTCCGTCCTACCAAAACATTTAAATACAGTTACTGAATAATGGGAGGCTTTGAGATGCATGCTCAACTATGCAAGGACCGGTATGTCTGCTGCCACCAGCATCTCAAAAGTCTCCTACTGAAACTAACACAAAACTTAGCAATTTCACAACAAATAACATACATAAAGTATAGTTGTAATTATACAACCTTGACATCTTTAACAGCTTCTAATAAAACTTTATATAACTTTTTTTTTAACTCTTTAGTGTGCCATGGCACTGTTTTGTTAAGTAGGTCACGATGGTGCAACAGTGCATGTATATTGTCATGGACGGTACACCGCAGGGTTAAACCACTTTAATCTTTCACAACACCCTAGGTAGGATGTTCTGTCGTAATTTGGAAATCGGGAGAAACACAGGAGTCTTGGTCTGTGCCGTAACTCCCACAAGATACCCGCTAAAGCACAATGCATGCGGCAACTGCAGGAAACGTATGCAAATTGACACGGAAGGTTGCTTATTATTTGTATTGCCAAGAATAACATGCGCGCAAGGTCGTTTGGCATTCACAGCAAATTCTTACCAGGCTACATGTAGGTACAAAAACGCATTGGTCAACAATGCTTTCTTTTTGAGGGTGACCATTTCAGCACTAGGCTAATAATAAAAGGCTAAAGGCTAAAGAAAAAAAAAACAGTAAAAATACAAATGACACAAAAGACACATCTGTTACTGCAACCTTCATTTCATAAATTATCCTGCTTCTTGCCCACACATTCTATTTTATCAAACATTTGTGTTTTGAAATTCCATTTTCACCGTTAGCTTTACATGCTTTTAAGTCTAAAAGTTTCTGAACAACCTACAAGGACAGAAAGTGGATAAAATGTTCCTTTATACATCACCAATTACTCTTTGATAAATTTCAATTTGCATTGACGCACACCATCTATTGCTTATAAATTACTATTGAGAAATTAAAGATGCCATGTCTGTGCTTTTTGGGCGTGGCACTCCAAGAAATACATTTTCCAATATACTTTGTTGGCATTAGTTAAAAGTTCTGAGCTTTCCAATACGACATTCCAAAATAAAATTGAAGATGAGTAACATACTTAAGTTTGCATTAGGACGAGCTATTCCAAACATTTCACAAAACGTAATACCAAATGCATCGTAGAATCTAGTAAGTTTTTCCCAAAAGTAGTTTCCTCCATTATTCGTTTGTAGGAGGAAGTCCACCGAGTTGAAATTTTCAGCCAAAGCACAGACATTACAGCTTTAAAGGTCATTGTAGTTTTATACACCATTTGCTTTTGCTGTAATTTTCAGAAATAAATAGATTTGGGGGTTAGTATTTTATAGTGTGCTAGCAAATACTGTAACATTGACCCGTTTAAAGTTTTGTGTGCATAGATGCTGGGAAAACAGGGGGGGGGGGGGGGGGGGGGGGGGCAGGGGAAATTCTGTTAAAGTAGTCTGGACCCTACTTTTGACAAATTGGAGCAATTTCTAGAATCAGGGAATTATCAAGTCGGGGAACTAGAATCCTTGAGACTGCTATTTACTTACAGTCTAGTACGGTATTTCGTAATAATTCAGTAGTTTTATTTTTTTAACTTCCAAATGTTGTATACTACCTTTATAAGGCTTTGACAATGCCAACCAACCAACCAAAAGCCATGCACTGAGACTCCCTGTAATACATGTATACTCCTGATGGAAATGATCAATCCTGAAACCCACAAGTTTACATTTATTCAGTACACAGACACTACAAAGCAGATCAGAATCTTAGAATTGACTGCCTTGGAACAGCAGTAAACGTGTAACTGAGGTAGGATCTCATATAATTTGTGCATTTAATTCACCCCGAGATCTTTTAAAATAGAAAACACCAGACTGTATTCTACCAGTGAGCTGACATGTAAATCAGAAAATGACATGGGCAAATTACACCGTTCTTTTTGGTTTACAGTAGTGACCCAATACAAGGCTAAATAAAAGCCACTCTAGCTAAAAGGGCTACAAACAGAGGTCAAAGGGTTGGCCACATTTTGGGTTGCCAGCCCCACCATGCTTATGGTTTTCTTGGGCCCAGATCTAAATTGATGATGTTTTCAACAGATGCTAAAGAAATTATCCCAATTTTCGGACCTGTTGATCCATGAGGAATCATTATGCTATGAAGATATATGATACATCAAAAATACCCACTATTGTTATAACATGTACATGTTGGTGTGTTTCACTATGTAACAAAGGCATGCTGGAAGCTCTCGACACATGGTGGGGGTAGGTGCTAGGGCGAAGGGGATGGACTCAACAATGCATCTGCACAGAATTCTTTTTCCAGACGAGCACAATTTTCAATACGTTGCATTTTCTACCTAATGTGCCCTCTTAGAAAAATTGGTGCAACCCCGGGAATGCCACCAGCTGCCACCCCCTCCAACTCTCCCACTCCCGTCAATTTTGGAGGTCTTTTGCTTTTGTGCGAGCTGCTGCAAACCAGCAACCCCTTTGGGGTTTTATTTTTATTTTGCCTTTACAGGTGAGCACAAAATAGGGGAATGAATTGGAACCACTGACACCAAGCAAAGCATCAGCCGCACATTTGTGGGTAATTGTAGGATGTTTTTTCAAACCTCCCCTACAAGAATTCCTGGATCCGCCCCATTCCCCCCCCCCCCCCCCCCCCCCCCCCCCCACCTATAAATTGAACACTAGTTACATGTACACTGTAGCCATGCATACAGTTTGGCATCAGTGTTTGTTGTCACATTCCATTTGGTCTTTATCTGTGTAAAGCCTGCTAAGCCTGTTTTACATACACACATGTACATAATGGCTATTTTGTACATGTATAACCCTGGCCCTGCAATGCAAAAAACATGCATGTCCAACTAAGGGTACATGTGATGTTAACTTCTCCACTGCAAGGTAATAATACGGAACCAGGATGACACATGTAGGATTTTATTAGTGTGTGGGCATTCACCAGTAAGATGCCATTAACAAGCATATCCTGCATATACAACACGTATTGCCCTCACTGCTTAGTGGCACAATACCCAGAATGCACTACTCTCAGGGACTTCCTTCCCATGTATTATATTGGAAGAATCGTCCAAGATCAGTGTTATGCTGTAATACTGGAAAACAACACAGTTTTGCATAATTCATGTATCTCACAGAATTCTTCTAGTACATGCCTAAAATGAAAAAAGGTGACTAATCTTTGTTAATGATGCCAAAGTAGCTCAAAATATATTAATACAAGTTATCTTAAAACAATCTTCAAATGGTATGCCAGTTACATTCATTTGAAAAAACTAAGTATTAATATAACCCTTTGGTATACAAAAAACATAATTGTACGTGAGTAAACAATTCATGTTTGTGACATACAGGTTATTCTGTAACTATCTTTAACCCCTTGGGCACGGTATTTTACGGGATACCTCGGGGTGTCGCGGCGGTTCTGGCAGCCAAATCGAACCGCTACAATGTGTTTGTGCAGTCAAGCATATCATAAACAATAATCCAACAATGGATGGAAACTGCACAAACGGCGGCCAATGGCGTCATCCGGCCTGGTGGCACTTTATTTTTTGCGTCCACAGACGTCATCCGTACGCAAAGGGTCAATACCTGAGAAAGTCCTACAGTAAAAGCTACTCATATAAACAACTGTGGTTTTTGGAATGAGCAGAGGTAGTGTAGTAAAAGTTGAATTCCAGTGCCAACAAGTCAAAAGGAAAAACAAAATCTTTTCATGTACACGTAATTCATAAATACCTAAAAGGTTTTAAACAATGTTTAACAATGAAATTTAGACTCCTGTGAAATCTGGTCCCTTTTATTGGTTGAACACTCGCACGACCAGTCACTCTCCTAATGACGCAAGCACCATACTACATGTACCGATGAGTCCGTATTTAGAGTCCATAAGTTCACACTACACCGGCACTGCTGCATTATGCACGCATCATTTTCCATATAGAAGATGGAACGTTTTGTGTCAGGGATGATGTAAATTAGAACAGAAATGTTTTCTCTGTTGCCCTGTCCCGACGTGATACATGTATATGAAGCACAGTACACATAGTGCTTTCCAAAAGCCTGTGTGAAAAAAGTCACAGGCCTTATCGGGCGGGATTTGCACCCTGACTGATTACGTGGTACTTGCTGTTGCATTGGATTCGAATCGGCCAGCCGGCCCCAGCAAGTTCGATGGTCAGGTGGTTAAGACGTCTGCACTAGTAAGCAGGAAGTCGTGGGTTCGAATCCCGCCTGAGCAAGTCTGATTTTTTAACAAAGGCTCTCGGAAAACACTGAGTATAAAGTGCTTCATATAATCACGTTGGGACAGGTCAAAAGAGAAAACATCTGTTCTAATTTTCCATATAAGGAAATTTTTTAGCACTACTCGCATTAGGCATGACCCACTAAAATAGCTAAAGGGGTGTTTTACAAAACGAGGTAAAATTTTTGAAACAAAAATCATTGTAAATTTATAATTTTCGGAGGGTTTTGTTGAATTACACAAAAAAGGCATTTTATAAATGGGAATAAATATGTGCTGGGAACAATAAGTTTAAAACCGCTTTGGGGCCTGGATGCTAATAATGACCCTCGCCTTCGTCAGTCATTATCAGCCTCCAGGCCCCAAGGCGGTTTTAAATGTAGTGTACACTAACTGTAATCCTCTCGTGAAATGTCATTCTAGTATTACGGTATTTTGGTGGCGAAAAACATCCAGAACAACCATGGTTTTAAGCTGTAAAAAACATCAAACATCACAAACATCAAAAAACAAAACTCCAACGATTGTCATAGTTTCCCTACCTGATAATTACGTTTTGTCTAAAGTATGGTCATGGAACCAGACTACTAGAACAGATATTTTTTCTGTTTTCCCAGCATCTATGCACACAAAACTTTAAACAGGTCAGTGATATAGTATTTGCTAGCACGCTATAAAATACTAACCCCCAAATCCATTTCTGAAAATTACAGCAAAAGCAAATGATGTATACTACCTTTAAAGGTATATTAGATGTTTAATGTACCAGTGTCTCTATTACTGTCATTGCCTTCGGGGAGTCAGGTTGACCTTGTGGTACTTTCCTCGCAGTACATCATATGACATTTTGGAGTGAAGAAAAACTTTACACACTAAGCAAATTTGTGTACTTTGTAGGATTTTAAACATTAACCCTTAAAGAGCAACTAAAACGCTGATTACAATTTTGACTTTTTTGACTTATCTGATAGTTTATGCTTCCCGAAAACTAATATAACAAGTTTCTTCAGTCTGAAAAAACAAAAAAAAATTGTTTTTGAGCCTTTTCCTCCTGAGCCACTTTGACTCGATTCAGAAAAGGCCGGGGTCAACTGCGTGCCGTATCGCGTGAGTGATGACGTATACGTGTAGAAACATATGACGTCACTGTATTATACGACAATGTTTTACGTAGAGTCTGTATGTATTTTTTTGTTTAAGGCTAGTATTACTTGCTGTGCTTTTTTTTAAAGTGTTGACATCTTTGTGAGACACATTTTGAATTGGGGTTGTAGGCTTGTTCTTGCTGAAAAGTTAGTTATGAGTCATACTTTCCTTTGTTTGCAGTCGGCTTTTATTGGGACCTGCGCGGCGAGTTGTGTGTGAGCTGATGCTATACTCTAGTCTGGCGACTTTGCTTATGCAGCCCACATAAGGACCCGCACCTTCTCAGAACTATACACACAATTTCTGTTATAAGGTACTAGACTCAATCGCATGCAGCCTATACGGTACCGTACATGTACAATACATGTCGAGTCAAGCGAACGTGGACAGGGAGACGGCCGGGGCTCCGGCAACCGCAGGGAACGTCGTCGTGGTCTGGGGCACGTGAGTCCGGGACAGGATTGGAATGCTCGCTGCCTTTAGAGTAGGAATGGCTCCAGCCTTCAAACGAAATTGTGCCTTCAAAACCAGCTGAGTTTTCATACTAACACTATCATCAATACAGTCTTTGGCGAAATGTTCTGCACATATTTTCGAAAGCCGAAAATCAGATATTGTTTTGTCTACAAAGCGGATCCACTGTTGCCTTTGAACTCCATTCAGCACTGGGAATCGCAGGAAGGTTAGGTCAGGGTTTTTGTCGCTGTTCCTCGTGCAACCCCAAACTACACACGATCGAGGCATAATGATTATCTTAGAACCACGCTCATACTGAAATAATATCAACATTAGACAAAATAAATGGGAAAACGGAGGAGTTATGTCGACAAAAACTCTTCCAGCAGCATCAACTCCACGTACGTACATGTGTACATGTGCACTAGTGTTTGGCTGTAGCATCAACCGACTCTACACGTGTACGTCACAGGGTCACGTACATACATTTACATAGATGATGAGCTTTCACGAAACAGGATAAATGGTTCAGAATAACAACCATTTTTTTAAATAAAAAAATTCCTCTCGTCTGCAAACTAATCTTCATCAGTTAAAAGAGTAGTTAAACTGTCGGAAAATTTAAAAAAGTCTAAATTGTAATCAGCGTTTTAGTTGCTCCTTAAACCACTGTGGGTTCTTTTTACTGGGAAGTGTCCTGAACCTGCGAAAATCCAACACTGTGTAGTACACCTATGGTGCATTTTCTGTACTTAGACAAATTGGGGCATCATAGCTCCATGTAAAGTAAGGGCTCTACAGTCATGAACCAATCAAAATACAACAATGGTGTCGGATGTGGGCAGATTTGAGAGGGTTAGGGTTAACCTGCGTTATGATGCAATCAATGTGATCATGAAAATGGCACAAAAAATCAATTGTTTCAGCAATGTTTTCTAAAATCAAAAGCTCTACACGTTCAAGTAGTCTTAAGTTTTTGGATAGATTTCATTAACAGAGGGCAAGTGCATTTAAAATCTGCATTTATTTTTAAACTTAATGTTCTCCTTTTTTCAAAGATCCTAATTGAACAAATTATTTTACCAACTTCATGAACAGTGCAAAAAGAATCAGTTTTTCTCTTCATTGCCTAATTATAGAGCATTGCTTCACATCACTACTCTTCTTCAATGACAGTTTTTGTTTTGGAATTCTGTTAAACTTTACATACCATTATCTTAATGTTCTCGTACTGTTCAAATTCAGTTACTAAACATTTTGCATTCATAGATATTAAACCCACTTTTGTCCTTTAGTCTTCATTAACACACATCTAGAATCTGCAAATCAAATTGACACCTCTTCATCAAGGATGTCCGAAGCACACGGACCGAGGGATTCTCGATATGATACCATCAAATTCAGGCCGTGATAGTGAACAAAAGCTGCAGCCACGACCAGGATGTGGAAAAATTGATGACTCTGGAACTGTGAAAATAAACAGTCAAGGTGTGATTACATTAGAAGGGTTCGAGCTGATGCAAAACTAAGGGACTGTTTGTTTCCCACAGATGTGGATCTCGATCAGTGATCCAAGCACCGGTTCGCTTCATCCATTAGGCGGAATTTAGTGTGTGAACTAATGCACAGATCACTGATCGAGAACCGGATCTCTGTGAAACAAACAGGCCCTAAGCAATGCACCTTATTATATGACCAACATATCAATATGGGAATGAAACTGATGACCCAAACTTTATCGTGTCTGTAACAAGCAAGGAGGGGTGGGTTCTGTTAATGAACTGAGCACAAGGGAAGTGTAGAGTTAGCATACAGTGACAAGTAGAACATGAATCATTGCACAGAACAACAACAGTAGCCCAAGTTGAGCACACATCCTCACATATGCACCCTTACGGGGTACCTCTATTGTCCGCTTTACTTTCCTTATATTATTCTCCTTTGTCCCTATTGAAATTTCAAACTCCATAGCGTTTTCCTTGTGGGGCACCTAGATTTCTAAAGACTTCCTCGTCGGGCACCATTGTCCCCATTATTACCCATTGTGCGAGGTACCCCCAAGGCGGTATACATGTATGTAGGAACAGTCTTACACATCTAGCACAAACAAGTTGGGATGTGTTTTCAAGTTGGTGGTGTATCTTACATTTTTGGAATTAATTTGTCAAACAAACCCCAAGGGTCGAGGGGTATTCCGGCGGTTGCAGGTTCAAATCCTGCTCCAGCCGTTTTTCACTTTGAAAATGTTTGCCATTACACAGGGTTACAGTCAACAAAGACACAAACACTGGTACATGTATGTATATTCTTACCCATATATCACATTTTCCGGGGAAGAAACGTTCGGGAATACGCACAGCGTACACGATGGCCCCCAAGATGTACAAACCAGCCATGAGTAGAATCCAGCCAAACGCATACTTTTGAAATGCTTCCATGATACCAGTGATAGCTAGAAAATGGAAGGCAGGAATAACTGCACTAAGCCCCAGGCCAAGAAATAAACCTGTGAGGGAAGACAAATTCATGTTCGTACATCAACTTCTTGAGACTATCTTTAAAAAAAAAACACCCAGAGCCGGGGGGAAGGGGAAGGGGGGGGGGGGGGGGATAGATGGAATCCACCCCTCATGCTACAATTTTTGAAATAGTGTTGCAGTTTCTTTTTGCATGCATAACTCTTCTGGTTTTTTTTTTTGCTAGCACATTTTGACAGCAAATTTATAACAATCAGCGGTACATTTTGTATTTTAAACTGTTTTTTATATATAATTCCATGACTGGACTGATCCACTAACTCCATCCCTTGACGTATTGACTAATCACACTAGCATGTGCGCACAACGTACATTTTGTACACATTGTCATGTTTTACTACATGTATACTACATGTACATGTACATGTACATGTACATGTACATGTACATGTACATGTACATGTACATGTACATGTACATGTACATGTACATGTACATGTACATGTACTGAGGACAAAGCTTTGTCTTCTCTATTGTCCCTTTACTTTAACATTCTCCCATAAACACATTTTGTACAGGGATGCGAGGACTGTGTTCAACAAAAGACCTTCCTCAGAGGACAACAATGATTTAATTGTTTCTTTATCCTTGTGTTCTGAGTAGTAATACAATGTATGCACATGCCTGCCAGACTTGGACACACATGCTGAACCACAGCTGCAGCTGTGAATGGCCAATGCATAAACAGTGTTCTCCACGGCCTTAAATTTTAGCAGGCCGGCAGACACAATGCGAGCGCGGAGCGCGAAGCCCTTACGACGTGGGGTCCTGGGCCCGCTTATTTTTTTTAAGGGCCCGGGAAATTTTGGATTCTAGATGCTCTGTGGTGCAATCTGAGGCATTTCCTGGCCACTTTCTTCTGACTTTTTTAATCAAATTTGCTCGTGTTTACAACTTGAAATGAAGGCAAGATTTTTAGGGGGTTAAGCCTGCCGGCCGGTGAGCTAAACATGTACGTGGGCACAGCACGCGTGGATAAGGTATTTTCCGAGAGAAAAAGACGCCCTCAAGTGTTACGGAACATTGTAATTTAGGTAAACTGGTTCTCGACGCGACAAAGTGAAAATGATATTACAAGGGAGATTGGAACCAGTCCAGAATAATATTACGTGTATAGTTTTATGATGTGAATGCATAATATGTTGTGTACGTTGCGTCCAGATCTGTTCGATTACTATAAACGCTACTACAATACTGCTGAATGTTAATGCTGGCAAACTCTTCATGTTCGTTTCACAGAGTGCGGTAAACTTCGTCGTACTTACAATGTAGATAAACTGTGAAGACGGTGGAGAATGGGGGAAAATCCAATGGAAAAAAAATAGCAGGGCGGTGACAATTTTAGCGGGGCGGTATACAATTTTGGCAGGGCGGCCCGCCCTGCTAAAACCCCTCGTGGAGAACACTGCATAAATGGTCGGGGCTTAATGGATTGGTCTATAGCTTGCAAGGCCACAAGACCTCAATTTCAGATTAAAAACTGCATAAATTATCTCATTGCATAAAACAAACTTAAAGAAAAATACGTAAAATGGAATCCATGTGCAGATGTTTTATAAAGGTTCACACTGAAGTTCACCGCTTGCCAAAAAAGCTTGACAGATTGTGCCAGGCCTATATTAAATTACTACAGCACAAACTTGTTATTGCATACTTAAAAGTCATCCAAATATCGGCAACGATTGCAGGGTTGTTGAGTTTTGTGCCCGACTAAGGAACAATTCAAATTATGTGAAAATGTCACTGTGTGGCCATTCTCCGCCTGTAAAAACCCATAGAGCTACACATTAACCCTCCCTCTCTCGGTGCTAAAATGGAGCCAACTACCCTATCTATCAAAACCTATCGAGTGATAGGTTGAGAGAGGAGAGGAGAGGACTTGGTTGTGGGAGAGGAGAGGACTTCGTTTTTTACTAGAGCACTCAGTGTGTGTCAAGGAGACTGCTTGGTGCACATAGAAAACAATTTGTGCAACTTTTGAATGGCATCTGTACTGATTTTAACCCTAACAGTACTCATCAAAACCCAACAGCATGTTTAGCTGGAATCTGTTAGGATGGGTACTGGACCCCCAACAGTTTGGCATACCATCAGAATCAGAGTTCAACAATTTGTGTGTACAGTTTGGAATTTGCAGGGTTGGGTATGGTTCCTAGTACATTCTAAATTATACTAGGGGGTTAGGGTTAATGGTTAAAAAAGCTGAACAAGCTTGAATGCACGTTCATAACCTGAGGATACACTTAAAGCTACACTTTTTCAAGTCAAATTTCTTGGTTCTTACAGGCGTGCTTTGAAGACGCATGCAGAATGGCCATGTAATGATTTAAACTATTCTCCTGCCACACACACAATATGCACACCCTCCAATTATGGCCGTAGATACAGTACACGTAGTCGTACTTCCCCAATACGTCCGAGGACAATGCTTTGTGTTTCCTACATTGTATTGTTCCTTTAATATTACCAATCCCCATAGACTAAGCACGTATCCTTACGTTCGAGAACCGATTTCAACAAAAGACTCTACGTTTGAGGACTGAAAGGTTTCTTTGTGCTTCCTTTCTTCTCTTGTCCTCGGAGATATATACAGTGCACGTACATGTACATGTACATGTACATGTACATGTACCCAGGGTACAAAAACGTAGCTTCAATGCATGTGTGAGGGAATCAGGAGTTTGTACATTTAGCGCTCTTGTAATTTTACATAGGCTCAGCCTTGCCATAATGCATGAAAATTAGTACAAATGCAGATATGCAAATTGACAGACTAAAAATGTACCAATTTTTGTTTAGCTTTCCATAGGTTTGTGCAAAAACATGGATGCACCTTGCAGGCTTCACTTCATACAGCAAGTCAGCACTCCATTAATTTTAATATACAAAAATGTACATGTACATGTAGCTCTGTAATAGTCAGACCTTCCCTCACAAATAATCAGTCTCTCTTGTGTTTTGTAATTCAAACCCATCACATCAAATTAACTCAAAACGTAGAAAGGCAAATATCTGTAAATAAATACTTTCATAGAAAACAAAATTATAACGGTGACAAAAACAAACCTGCACGAAGAGCACGGAATTTCCGCGTGCTGAATTGGTCCCGCAGAGCCACAATCATGCAGATCAGACCAAGAAACACAATCAGGGAAATGTAGACAAAGCGGAGCGTTTTATTGCAGTCAAAGCCAAAATACAGCCACGGAATGAAGGAGCCCACTATCAGAAGGGAGATACCTGAGTAATCAAGCCTGGTAAATAAAAAACAACATGTAATTTCTATCTGCACAGCAAACATTTTTGATCCAACTCCAAAGGCAGTTTTGCTAGAAACATTTCTGAATTCTTCAATATCCCACACTGTGCAATCACCCGATGGCACATTTGTTGCACTTACAATTTCAAGAGACATGAAGCCCCATGTAATAGTGACTAGGTTGTGCTGTCCATCCTGTAAAAACATAAAAAAACAATTCCTGGTGGATTTTGAAGAATTTGTGAGGGTCACAGTTACTCACACAAAAAAGTCTAAAATCACCACCTGTGTTACCATTTTAGTCATTTTCTGCAGAGAGAATTACATGTACAATGTATGTACATGTATGTACTTACAGCATGTACAGTACAACTACATGTACATGTACAAGAGTACAAATTTGACTTATTTTAGCAGTTTATTTGTTTGCTGTTTGACCTCTAAAATAAGAACTCGAAGCTAAAACTCAAAATTTAGAAAATTGACTGTGGGAAAAATATAACAAATCTGCTAATTTGTATGCACAAATCAGCTACAATGTACATCTGTACACTAACATGTACATACATGTACATGTACATTTGTACATGTACATGTACGTATGTAAGTTTTCTGCATATTTTGTACATGTATATCTGATTTGTGTTCATTATTTGTTTTGTTTAACTTTTCCGGGGTCAATTTTCTAAATGTTTGTGTTTCTGCTTTTATTTGAGTGCTTAGTACTTAATAGTAGGCAAAATGTACACAAACTGCTACAATTTTGACATGTAATTGCCTAAACTGTATATGTACAATGTACAGTGACTACCATCACTGATCAGAGCCATAGATAGAGTTGTGACATGATGATGAGGGGCCCCAAAAGTGAACCAAACATGGCGGATTATGCATCAGTACACAGACATTTGGTAAACAGACACGTTGCTCCACTGTACACAAAATTCGCGGCTATCTTTGGGCAAAAATCAGAAGTTGTTGCAACTCTATCTACTGCTCTGTCACATATTTTCACCGAGAAAGTATTTTCATTTCATGTAACCTTCAATCATTTACTTATATAAGTCTTCCTGTCCATACTGCATTAACCCTAACCTTCCCAATCTTCCAAAATCCGCTTTGCCAAATGGAGTAATTTGGAGGACTATGAGGGTCTTTGGAAGTTGAAGCACAGAATGATTTTGCAGGAGGACATTAGAGGATTTTGCCTTTGGGAGGAAAAATGGACGATCCAGGTCATCAGGCCCAATCTGGTGCTGGATGATTTCAGAGGATTGAGGTTACTGGGGTGTTTATCTAAAACCCACTGGAGGATTTTGCAGGATTCAGGCAGTGGTCACCAGGAACAAACATTGGAGTATTTGGGAATTGGAGGGTATTGGAGGATTCAGGTTACATGTAGGAAAAATGATGTAGGGAGTTAGGGTTAAGACAAATGTGACCCAGCACAAGTAAATGAGATGGATTGCGGCATCTCCGATTGTGTAATTTTTTTGCGGCATCTCCGAATGTGCAATTTTTTGCCTATATTGCACATTCGGAGATGCCGCAATCCGTCTCATGTACTCGTGCTGGGTCACAAATACTAGTCACTACAATGTTGTTACATATCTTGTGTTACAAACAACTTTGACCACACTCACTTGCTGAACAGAAGAGAGGTTCTTGACGAGTGGCAGTAGACAGTGTGAAACACCCAGGAGAAGAACATGCACATGACAGCTCCAGTGAAGAATGCCATGTACACAACAATCTTGTCCCATTTGTCCTGGTCAATGATGGAGGCCACAAGGAAGTAGATCATCAGGATCACAAAGGCAATAAACCCTGTCCATAAAGAGAAATCAAATTCAGTTTAACCTCTTGATCACAGACAACATAGCTGTGGTTTGAAAAAGACCAACTGACCGGTTGTCATCTATACATATGCATTCCTGCACGTACTCAATCCATTATTGTTCTTGAATTGGAATGTAATCAATAGAGAGATTTTTTTCACAGACAGTGTACAATTAAGTTTAAAAATACTGCATACTTCTTTTTATCCAATGGTTCTGTACTGAAAGAAAGTTTTTATTTCATGCGTACATGTACATTGTACGTGTACATGTACATACATTGTATACGATAACAAATGGCTTACTTAATGAACATGTACATGTACGTACATCCATGACATCTGTACAAATTATGGGAAAATATTTACGTTAGGTTGTTTTTTACTCGTGCTGTCTAACAATGTCTTACGAGGATACAAACATTATCTTATGCTTGTTATTTGAAGTGAAAGGTAGTAGTTTGCAATTCTTTCAAAATTCTTTCAGTTTACTATTTTTGTTTACTCATAAAGAAGGAATGGTCTCCAATGCCTGGTTCAACATTAACCAAATGTGGACAATAATTAACATTGTAATCAAGAAAATTAAGAAAAGGGGCCAATTAACTCAAATTAAGCACAAAATAGCAAAGGCTTGCAATGATTACATCCCTTATGTACATGTACCAAGTACATCAACCAACGCTGAACATTAATTATCTTACCCCTTTGCGTATGGAAGACGCCATATGGCGCAAACAAACCAGTGCCACAAGGTCGGATGACGCCATTTGCCGCTGTTTGTGCAGCGATATAGCGCACCGTGATTTCTCGAATGGCCCGTGCGGGGCGTGAAAGCAACGTGGCCGGTGAAGATGGCGGCAACGCACGGTGAAACCACACATGCCGTCGCGCAGCATGCCCGGCACGGGCCGTGTTTCCTCCATGACTATACAACTTACAAGTTCAGGCAGTGATGGAAATAAGAGAAAAAATGATTAGCAAATTATGCTAATCATATTGTCATTTGATTATACATATTTTTTTGTAAATGTGATAAAATTGACTAGCAAAAGAAAAACCGCGACAAACGCAATGTTATTAATAATATGAATCATTGGCTTATCTGCTAATCGCGGGAAAGCCATTGTTTTTGTTCGGATTTTTTTTCTTCTTCCTTCTTATTTTAGTTCTATCCCAAACCCCATAGACTTTGTGCATAGATTTTCTGGACGGCACTTTGGTCATCAAACAACATCGGATCTTAGTCAGATTTAGCATACATGTAGGTATAGACCCTAATGCAAAGTCGTGTCTCGGGTGTCATATTACAAGCGATTTAAGACAAAGATTTTTAATCTTTTAAATGCTATATAAAATCAGCCGTGAGACCCCTGATCTTGGTTTTAGTGTCAATTGATAGTATAAACCAGGCTCTTCATTTTATCTCGTGTGCGTCAAATCACGTGACCCTTCCTTCAGGTTGAAACCGGAAGTGCCTCATAATTTGAAAGTGGAAAAAGATGTGAACTTGCTTTCAACGATAATACATGTAGTCTCCGCCTAGGTTGTACTTCACAAAAAATTACCTGTGACGTCATAAAATATTCGAGCGCCCTCTAGCGGCAGGTTAAAAAAAATTAAAATGAATAATCAGTTGATGTGTGTAGCGAAGTTTGTTGAAATCACTTTATAATTGATGTATACATTGTACATATAATCTGCTTCATGCTAAGAACAAGTTGAGGGGGAGAAAGATTGATGACGCCACCAGACCGGAAGTTGCAGATTTTTGATTCAGATAGCACAGTTAACATACATGTACATTGTAGCTCTCGATCTTTCTTAAAATGACGTCAAGATGATGTCATCAAGTATCAGATTACAAGCAATCAAAGATTTCTACAAATGTAGGTTTAATCTTTGAAAATCAATATAAAAATCAATCGAGAGAGATCTGATTTTGCTTTTTATGGGAACTGATAGCAGGCCTTGAATTTGGTAATTTTTAGGGCAAGGCCACTTTGGCCTTGAATAAAGCAAAATTATGGAGGGCACCAAGGCGAAATAATATCTGCAAAAAGGGCACGGAGGGCGCGGCATTGTTGATTTTTTCCGTTCAAAACGTATTTAACTAAGAGTAAGAGTAAAACTATGAGGCTAAAAACATACTGCTTCCGATCACATGGGTATTAAATTATATGGGTCTTTCTACAGTAATGGGTAATTTTGACGGACAAAACGTCATGAATATTATTATAAAAATCATTTATTAAAAACCCACAACTTGTGTGTGATATTATAATGTATGTAATAAAGATATATCAGAAATAAAAAGAAAACCATTGGTTGATGTGTTTGTCTGTTATTCACTTGAACCTAAAGAATGTGCTCCTAAAATGGTGTTAAATATTGTGACAATTCTATATGGGCAGGAAACTATTCCAAATTCCCTGTGTTTAAGTCTCAGTAATAAACTAAACTGATGGTGTAAGAAGAGTTGCATGTCCCCCCATGTAAATAATGTAAGACGGCACCTGCTGCGAGCTCGCATGTAAAAACATGCCGACTGTCCGGAACACGGTTACCCACGTAACTGTGTCCGTCAAAATGTTACGTGGGTAATCCCTTGCCAGAAAACGAAATTGAAGAATTGTATTCAAACCCGATGATGACTGTTTTTTAGCTTTGTTATCTTGGATGTGACACATGTCGTGACGGCGAATGTTTCCATGGAAAACTTCCTCAAAACGGCCGACGAAATCCGAGTTGCAACGTTCCGTCAAATCGTTACGTTGGTAATTTCACCTCGTGCGCCAACTCAGAAATAGATACATGTAGATCCCTGGTTGACTTCAAATGGCATTCTCCACTTACTGAAATGGGTTTCTGACTCGGTGTTCGGGAACTATCTTTCTAACTTCCTGACGGATGTTTCATGTTTGGTATTCCGTCAACAATGTTACGTGGGTAAGCGAGTTACGAGGGTAATCATGACAAAGATTTATAAAACAACTTTAGCACATATGAGACAGGCCAAAATTGTTTCTAGTGAAAGGAAATAACGTAAACATCATAAAACATGGTCCTACTTCAGTGTTCAAAACCCAGGCAAAAATGAAAGGAACGGAACAACGACATCATCACACAAGGGACGGACACAATACCTACTGCCATGGCAGCGGCATTACCCTCGTAACATGATACGGACAAAAACACAGACGCAACATGATATGCAAGAAACAGTTACCCTGTGTAATATTGTTTGCACAACAGAAGTACATGGTTCATGGAAATACTCAAGGGGAAATCTGAGGTTGTATGTTATGTAAAAAAGAACATTTTCAGTTAAACTTGAGAGATCCAAACTCGACTTAAACATTGCTAATGAACGGGCACGAAAACGTGTACATGTACATGTATATATTTGGAAACAGTCGTTGACCACGACACCGGCGCCATTACGATCGTAGTGGCAAGGCTGTCGCATGCTTTCTGCAAATCCAGGTGACTGAAACCATGCTGAAACTTAACAAATGTTATAAATTATTATTTTCTGTATGACTCGTTTCTTGATAAAATTATCAGATGTTTGTTCACGAGACAATATTGTGCCAAAAACGCGTGTGTCAATTGCACGGCTGTTTTGTGTAACGTTAATGTTAACCCAACGTTAGGTCGCGGATTAATATGGAGTCCCCTCAGCATGGCGCACCTTGACGTTTCCCTCGACTTTCATCATGCATTGTTGCCCGTTCTCTTAGTTGAAATGTTTCATATTAATTCAGAATAAACACTGGAAGAGTACTTTTATCCTAATAATGCCTGTCAAATATTTTTTAGTATCATAAAAAGTCCGAAACTAAAAAAACGTGGTGTCCGGAAATTGGGCACAAATCGGTAAAAGTTAAGGACACCCGATCTATTTCTTTTTTTTACTCTTCCAGCTAAAAACTGACTTTTAAATACCCAAGCAGTCTTTAATTAATTATTGAAATTAACTCTAGGTTTTGTTTAATGGTAAGAAAATGTGGGAAGTAGTCTGAAGTAGTGATTTTCTTCCTATTTTTAGCAGTAGGCCTACAGTACATGTAGTACATGTAGGTTGACTTCAGCCTGTGTTGTCACCATTTTACACTATATTTTTCCTCTTAAATTCTTTCTACAAAATTAAGCCTGATGATGTTCCACATGGAATTTTAGGGAACTAAAATACATAAAGTGACTGAATTTACATGTAGGTTAATAAAAAAAACCTGCCCACATTTATGTGTCACAGTGCAAAGATCCTGGTAACCGTTTGGAATTCAATGTCCGTCAATGTTACGTGGGTAAGTCTATGCTAATGCGGAACACCCATTCTGAATTTGAGCCATATTACACAGATGGACTTGACTAATAACAAATTAAGCAGTAAGAAGTGGACCACCAAAGACTCAGTTACTGGCATGACAGATTTTCTGCATTTATTCATTGTCTTTCAATAAAACGGTAAATGAAATATATTGACCATGTGAAAAATACAGTGATCTGGAGGGATTACTAATTTTTTGTGCCAAAAGGGAAATTGTAGGAGACCTCCTGCAGTGATATTATTTGCAATAGTCATTTGCACTTTACAAACACACATTTCAAAATTTCTCAAATACCTTGCTTGACCGCTGGGGCTACCAACGTGTCCGTCCCCGTTACGTAGGTAATACCCCTTAAAGGCAGTACACAGAACCCTTTATTTTTTTATTGCTCAAGAGAAAGTTATCTTTTCACTACTTTTTCTGAAAAGGTAATTGTACCCCTCAATTGATGTTTAGTCTTTCAATCTTCTGCAAGCAATTTTAATTTTGAGGTAAATGTCACACTCCTATTACCCATTACCATAGAAAGACCCATATGTGAATTTCAGCCTAAACTATTTCCGTTTACGCTACGAAAGCTATAACAAAAAATTGCCCAAAAAAATGATCAAAACTTGCCTTAATTAATGTCAAAAATATTTACGGTCGATAATTCTTAAAAATCATGGAGAATTTAGGTCGTACACATCACTATGCACAACACTGTCTGTTTATCATACGGTGGTAAGCGTGCGTGATGCACTTTGTGTGGCGGGCGATGAACCTCGTGTTGCGGTAGGAAATGTCGGGGAAACACGTTGCGGTGTACGAGCAGTACAACCTCGAAATAAATTCATGAACACGGAAAATGCATACACAGACAAAATAGATCAAGTTCTGTGAATTAACGTGCAGAAATCTTCTTTCTCTGTCGAATTTTTAGCCTAATTATTCATCGAAACTTTTGACAATCGGAACACCGCGTGTTGTGACCAAAGTTCATGAAGTTACTGTATGTAGCGCGCCGAAGGCGTGCTTCATAGCGCCGCCTACGCGCGTTTCCTCGTACACGAACATCGATGAGTATTGTGAGGCGCACACGTGCAAGTACTGAGAAAAAGAAAGTCAGTTGACTGCACGTAAACGTTGCCGTACATGTACATACTCCTGCTGATTTGTGTGTACGTACGAATACACACATTTAATCTTGTGGTAGGGGTGTTGATGCTTGAAGTATCGGCATACTCCGAAACTGGACTAGATTCAGTTTGTGTGCAAAGTATGTGCATATGCTGCACGTATTGTGTGCATGTGATTCTGTACGATCGCCAACGTGTTGTGCAGCGAGAGTTTATGAAGGGCTGGCATGACATCGAAAAAACAAATGTGGGGGATTTCATTTGTGGTTGACTGACAATTTGCGAAGCCATGGCGTGGGGTTCGGGGCCCGCCTAAGGGCCCCGAACATTTTTGGACTTTAGATGCTCTCTGGTGCATTTTAGAGCATTTCCTGGGCTTTTCAAGTACTTTTTCTCAGGAAAAAACAGATTTAAAAGCCTTTTTTTAATTTAGGATATCAACATTTCATCAAATGACCACTTTTCCTTTCTGGACTAGTAATTCTAGTCACAAAATGAGCCATTCCAAGTTTCAGATATGCAACAGAAGTCCCCAGCCTCATGTGGTGCTTTCGGCACAATGAGCACAGCATTCCTGAAACGTGAATGCAAGTCATTAAAAATAAAGTAGAAAAGAATTGCCAGAGCTTACCCTTTTGGGAGTGCCATAAAGAAAATGTTTCATTTTCAAGCTACAATAAAAAAAAATGTTTTGTAATAGGTGTACTGTTTATGCATGCTATAGCTTAAAAACCCTGAAAATTACAAGAAAAGTACCCCACAAATTGGCCAGGGGTTCCCCCGTGGGCGGTTAGCCCGTTTTTTGTGCCAAAATCATTTCTTTAAATTCATGTGAAAAAAAAATTGGCCAGGGGCTCCCCCATGGGCGGTTAGCCTGTTTTTTTTTTTTAGAATGCTGTAAATAAATCATTGTGTTGTTTTTAAAAATTCATGTGAAAAAAATTCAATTAAGATATTGAAACTAACGTTAATATTAATTTTACAAAATTAGGCCTTTCGTTAAAAAATGGAGGAAGGAACCTTCCTCCATGGTCATGATGGTTAAAATAGTTTCCATTAAAATCAGTTGCAAGTAATATGGGTTTCATGCGCGGCGCGCACGGACCGCTGATGTTATGTACAGTATTGGCTTAAAAAAGGACCCTATTTTTGATTGCTTTTCCGCCACGCGCGAGACAAAAACGTGGTGACTTGGCAACGTCCAACAATCTCGTCCCCATCGTAAATGGCTTTAATACAAAGAACTACGGCCATGAAAAAAAACCTGACGTGCGTGGGGTCGATCTTGTAAGCACTGCAAATGGTGTAGTGCAAAATTTTAACCCTCATAAAAGTTGCCCCTGCTTAGCGTATTGAGCACACGACCGGCACCAAGAGAACACACGGGGACGCGCGCACGCGCACAGGAAGGTGCATGCACGAAGAATTGTCCTACAACGGAGGTTCAGATTTGGGGCGACACCGACCACGAGGAACTCGTGTGTGGTGCTGGTGCCGATACATGTACTGTGTGGCCACGCGTTGTGCATGGTGCGATGTGTACGTATCTGCACGGTGTACGTCGTGTACAACACGGAAAATGTAGGAAGATTTACTGCTTTTTCGTCTAGATTTCGCCGGACATGTAAAATTGCAAGCTAGGCCTTACGCCATGCAATGGACCTGCATCATGTAAGATAACACTGAGCCGTACTATTGTGCGTATCGGGGATGAAAAAATGGGTATCGGCGGGTTTTTTGCGTATCGGGCAGAAATAATTGCGTATCGGGCCGATACGCAAGTTTGTACGGGAGGAATTGTAGTGGCTGTGTTTTTGCAAAAAGGGCACGGCGGCAAGGCAAAACTGGCCGTGAAGACAAAGATTTTTTGTGGGGCACCTCGGCCAGTAAGAAGGCAACGACGGCACTGGCTGTCGTGGCCGTCGTTCATTTCAAGCCCTGTGATAGAATAATCCAGGGTCTTCATTTTTGATATTACGTGCAAAATCACATAACCTTTCCTTCCGGTTAAAACCGGAAGTGCCTCATAATTTGAAAGTGGAAAAAGATGTGAACTTGCTTTCAACGATAATAGTCTCCGACTAGGTTGTACTTAAAAAAAAATCATAACCGGTAACTTCATATAATGTTAGAGCGCCCTCTACCGGCATGTTGAAAAATGTTTAAAATGGACAATCAGTTGATGTTTGTGGCGAAGTTTGCTGAAATCACTTTATAATTGATGTATATAATCAGCTTCATGCTAAGAACAACTTGAGGGGGAGAAATTTAAAGATTGATGACATCACCAGACCGGAAGTTACAATGAAATGACCTTTAAACCTTAAAAAATTGCTAAAAAAATCAACCGCGAGAGATATAATCCAGATTTTTCCTTCAGATAGCAAAGTTAACATACATGTAGCTCTCGAGCTTTCAGATAATGACGTCACGATTAAGTCATCAAGTATCAGATTACAAGCAATTTAAGATTTATAGATTTAATCTTTGAAAATCAATTTAAAATCAATCGAGAGAGATCTGATTTTGCTTCTTATGGGAACTAATAGAATAATCTAGGGTCTTCATTTTTTATATTACGTGCAAAATCATGTGACCCTTCCTTACGGTTGAAACCAGAAGTGCCTTATAATTTGAAAGTGGAAAAAGATATGAACTTCTTTTCAACAATGATAGTCTCCGGCTACGCTGTACTTCACACAAAAAACCACCGGTACATGTAGGTAGATATTGTATCTTGCATATAAAATCCAAAGTGACGTCATGATGACGCCATCGGCTGATTTTCTTTGAATTTTTAAATGTTTTAAATTTCATTGTACTCTTAGAATTGTACACTGTCATTCATTAGATTGACTCCAATCTTAACGCAGGCCAAGACCACGTCGCAAATGGTTTATGGTTCGTTTATGGTTTATTTAAAACATGACACATAGCAGCTAAAAATCTGAATTGCATCAGTGTTGTAGTCGAGACCATTTCAAGACCAGGCACAAGACCATTCACAAGACCAGCTTGTAAACAGGCACAAGTAACAGGCATAAACCATGACAAAGGAATGTTTTTGTTACAGTTCATTTAAATAGCTTAAGACTTGAATTAAGACTGCAGGTCTTGTGTGGTCTTGTGATGGTCTTGACTACATTTTTGTACAACACTGAATTGCATGCCATTTACAATAATTAAATACCAATTAAAAGACACAAATAAATATTAAAAGTCTTAAAAAAGCACAAAACAAAACAAAAACAAAATCACTGGGCAAGAACTGGTACACGTATTATACATTTATGTTTTCATTTAGAAGAGTTGTCAAATAGGGCAAGGGACTGCATCAAAATCGTTTAGTCTTGCACTTACAAAATATATGACCCAAATGTGTTTTTCTTTCTCAAGGTCATGAATGAACTATACCCAGTCGCAGGATACCAGGTTAAGAATTTATCAGAACGGCTAGTCCTTTGAGCAAAGTCCTTGCATATTTGTGCTCTTCAATGTTCAAGAGTGTCAAGCTGCAGAGTAGCCAAGGCCTCGTCATAGGATTTCCAAAATGTTCGTGAAAAATAGATGACAATACATGTGTGTTGTACATGTATTTGCGCTCAATCTGGCCACAAAAAATGCTCGTCTTAGCGGAGTTCCCGCGTAACCAGAGCTCGTATTAATGAAATTTTCTTCCATAGGAATGTGCACAATTCGGTCGGGACCAACGAACATTCTCGTCTTAACCGAGTACTCGTGTTAACCAAGCTCTTATTAACGAGAGTCAACTGTATACTTATTAGAGAGGATGTAACGGCATACTCTTTTCTAAATCTTCTCATACAACCCGATAAACCTGCCTTTGGGTAAGGCCTCCATTCCAAATGTTTGCTTTGGCAAGTCCCGTCGTAATGACGTCATCATTAGTTACGTAACGTCATCTTAAAGGTGCATTTTCAAGGTCCGATTGTGTTCAAAGTTAGTATGGGGGTAGGCCAGCTTGTTTTATAGATGAAAATTATTGTGACATCGTCATATACGATTTTATTAAAAAAATTTGAACCTTTAATTTATGTTAGGTTATAGATCCTTACATTGTGGAAAATGTGTGATGTCATGATGATGTCATCTAAAATGTGCTATTTTGAAGCACGTATCAGGGTACATGTATGTTCGATCGTCTTGAAAATTGGTTGGCCAGAAGGTCACTAGCGTATACAATTCAAAGTGCCGTCATGATACTCTCCATTTTTACATTGTCATTGATCAGATTGACTCCAATCTTGACACAGGCCAAGACCACGTTATGAGAGAGACTGGGATTGCGGGTAACACTTCTCAAATTTGCTTTGAGAAGTGCTGTCGTTATAACGTCATCATGGGTCAGGTAACATGAACTTAAAGGTCAAGTTTGAAGTAAGAAATCTGGGTCATGAAATAATCTCAGATCTTAGAAAACTCATCGAAGACAAGACCCTTAACAACTGTTATGCTAAGTGGACAAAACAAAAAACGGAAAAGCCATGCGTCTGTTGACCTCAAGAGACGCATAACCTCTAGTTTTTTATTAATATTGATCGATGGGTGTGCTGAAGATATTAAAGCAACGTATTGAGCACTGCTCTGCATTCCTTACTCTTTAATTTCTAAGTGGTTCAAATAACAAATACGCAAGCCGTAAGTTCAGTTTTCATTATTTCTTGGCACCTTCCACTTGGCTTACTGCCGTGAGAGACTAATTGTACAAATACACCAGTATGCAAGAAAAACCTTCATCTGGCCTTCGTGCCCTTATCAATTTTTGTCATTAGCCTTGGTGCCTTCATTAGTGGCCTTGGTGCCCCAGGAAATGTTGACGTCACGAAGGCCAAAATGGCCTTGGCCCCCAGATTACTAATTTTGAAACCTGGTCACAGAAGCCGTGCCTCAGCCCGGGCCACGCGTGCAGGCGGCGCTCCGGGCCAGGCAGTCATGTTTTCGTTGGTTGCCGTTTATGTTCGCTCTACTCACGTGTTGGAAATAAAGGAAACCAGTACAGAGGGACTGAATACACCGTAAGTACCGTTCACACCTCACAAATCGTGTGGTGCGTCTGTTCGTTTTTGTCTGTTTTATTGTTGTGTAATCCATGTTGTTTATTATTTCACTGGTCAATTGGTGACTGTTGAGCTCAGATTAGTGGTTAAAGTTGTCATTTTCTATTTTAGTTCCCCACCTCCCCCCCCCCCGTCAAAAAAAAAAAGAACAAGAAGAAATGCCGCGCGGCCCACCCAGTCAGGAGTCAGGACACAGCCCGCCAAAATTGGTAATTTCGAGGACTTATGAAAGTTTATTTGTAATGGGCTCCGTGCGCGTCGAATGAGGGCGCTGTTCACATAGCAACCGCACTTCCATGGGCAGTACATAAAAGTACGTCATTGGTACAATGTACATGTATTACACATCGCACCGCGCTCCTCTTTCATTTGATACTAGTATACCAGTGGGATTGCTTTGTCTGTTTGCCGACTCGATAATTGTGTTTTCAATAAGAATATCATAGCGGGAACCCAGACACTTAAATGTAAAGTCAGGTAAGATGGCGTTGATATTGACCCCCCAACTCGCCTTTTCTTTCCGTGGGGGGGGGGGGGGGGGGGGTAGTTGTGCACGGAGCCCATGTGACACTCGTCCGCGCGCTGCTTACACTTTAGGATAGTGGAGTGGAACCATTTACATACATATGTGGGCATTTCCACACTAATTGACCAAAATGGGGTGTCATCTAAACACAGTGATATATCATGGGAATTATGTGTACAGGATTATTTGAAATAGCATTGTATGGTTAAGTTAACTTCAGTGAGATAGTTGAGATAAATAATGCCAAAACAAACAATAATATAATAGTTTTATCTTTGAAAGAAAAAATATGTCCACCACATTCAGTGAAGTCAAATTGTGACATTGTAATGCTGCTGGAATTACATCTTCTTAAAATAGAGGCTTTTGATGAATATTTTCATTGTGTTGTTCTTTTATCGAGAGAAAATTTTTATTTCAATAAAAATCCTGCGAAAATTGTGTCTTTTTAATTTTTTTATTTGTTTTATGTTGGAATAAAGATGTGTTATACATGTACGCACGAACGAATGTCTGTCCACTCTGTTACGTACGTATCTTTCCTTAAAGAAACAAAATATGGTGGTGGCTAAAAACCTTTTTAGCGCCAAGTTTTTCCCAATAACACGATTGATAAGATAATTGAATTTTCCATCTTGGAAATAAAACCACTTTCCCAAATAAATAAATTGGTTTTTCCTGTCATTAAGTCTGTCCACATTTTGTATACGCACGTAACAACTCATATCGGGCCCCGTATTTTTTATTGTCGCTGCTGGTTTAATATTTGACCTTTGACCGGGTTGCTTGGTGAAATATGCGGTAAACATTGCTGGAAACTCCCGCCATGACCGAAGTTGCAAGCATGGACGCACATCTCCAAGTTGTCGGTCCACAAATTTACGTACGTATAAACCGTTACATGCGTTCCTTTTGAATCGCCTTGTATCATTGTTATTGTGTATACACCTAGATTAAACTTAACTAGTTTCGAAAATATGAAAATAGCTGTAGTTCAGACTTATTTCCAAATGATTTAAGGGAAGTTTTTTTCAGATTTCCAAGCGATACATTGCACATTAGGACAGACATAGACACAAGTGACACGATTACGTGCGAACATCGGACAGACATGTGTTGTCTGTCTTTCGTTCATGCGTGCACTTACACAGTTTTCGCACGGCACAGCGTAACTTTGCAGCGATAATCGGTGCTATAACTTCAAACCATTTATTTTCTGCACAATATCTGGGACAGCCTGGATTAGCCTGAATTCCTCGTAATGTTTTTAGTGTACTTAAACTGACTCGAATATCTCGAAAATATCAACTCGCCAAACGTGCACGCTATCTACTTTAGTACCATGGTTTTACGCATGCGAGTCGATCGCAGCGTGGGAAAAAATGCCTAGTTGCCTGGTGCGCGCAATGATAGTACTGCAGCGGGGTGCCAGCGATTTTGACAGTTTTGTTTTCCTACTGCGCGTCTGGACCACAGAAGATCTATACATTGTACACTTCGTATATTTGATTCCTTTTCCTTTTTTTAATAGATATTCTGATAAAATGAATTTCAGATAGTTACTTATGTTAATTAACTTCACGCTTAGTAATTTTTCCCCACTAAGGCATATTATGGGCCTATATTAAACATAAATAATAAAAAAAATTGTTTTATTTTTTTATATTCATGTAACTGTTAGGCCTAGGGCCTAAGACGAAGTAAAACAAAAGAATATGCTTAGCGTCCCCATCCGCTTCCTGTTTGGGGACCGCCTGGATTTAAAAAAAAAAAATTACCAGTGGAAAATGAGGTTAAAATAATGTTAACCGATCCACCGGAAAATAAAATGCAAGCTTAGTAAAACTATTAAAACCGCTGTAAACATTCAATTTTCTTGTCCGACATGTTTCTTTTATTTTTTTGTGTTCGAACAGCTGGGAAACCTATGGTTGTCAGAAATTTTAAAAAAGAATGGCCCCATCTTAAAAATTTAAAATAAAAAGCCCCTTTCTTAAAAAACAAAGCCCAGATGCTAAATAAACATGTTTTTTTTTACTGCAAAAAGGAGAAAATTGAACAATGTCATAAAAACAAACAAATCATAGTAATTCAAAACACAGCAGGCCTCATTTGTGTTGTGCCATAAACTGCAAACAATTTGTAATTCTTGCATATTTGCGAGTTAATCATAATCGGTAAATGAAATACATAAAATTGAGTTAAAGCTTTTCGAGTCTGACATAAAAGGTGGACTTTAAGGTGCTCAAGTTATAATCAAGAAAAAGACTTTCATCCCCCAGCACACAACAGTACATGTACAGCACTGTAGGTGTACAGAAAAGTCAGGTGTGCTGAAAATACAGAATTCAGGCGCTGATCCGGTAGGGGGGGGGGGGGGGGGGGGGGTCGGAAACCCCCTGCTCGTTGCCATATTTTTTTTTTTTTGGCTTGTAGGGGCCTACGCCTAAAGCAAAGCAGAAACCCTACAGGTCATATTTTGCCTATGGGTAAGAACAAAACAAAGAGGTTAAATGGCGCCACCAACGGTGAGAAAGTGTGTCAGAGCCCATCCCCCCCCCCCCCCCTTGTAAAAAAATTGCAAAAAATTGCAAAAAATCCTGGATCTGCCCCTGGAATTAGTTACAAATTGAGTCCAAACCCAAGCCTTTTTTTGTATAATTTTGTCTATTTTCAGCATACCGTCTTTCCAAACACTTATAACTGCTGTTCATTGTTTAAAATCTGTAGGCATTTGAGAGACTCCTCTTTAGGGTTGTCAGGACATTACTAATTTAAAATTATGTAAAATTTTTGACACCACAGTCCCGTTAGACTAAATTGCAACTGTAGCACCTTGGTTCACTTTTTGTGTCAGACTCATTCAGATAATTTCCAAAGATATTTAGTGGTGATTTCAGTATTATATTTTATGGGTTGTATAAATTACTTGTTGCCTTTTTCACATTTCAGATAACAAGATGAGTCTCCGAATAAAACTTCGTTCATCCGTTCGGGGAAAAGCTCAACAGATGACCTGTGACAATGCAGAAATTCCAAAAAGTAAAAGAGCCCAATATATAGAAACATACAGAGCAAAAATGAGAGAATCAAGACATGGGCAATGGCAGCAGTTTAAGGCAGATGAGGCAGCACGTGCTCGTCACTACCGACGAAACTTATCTGAAGACCAAAAAAATGCTAGTAATGAAAAGGTTAAATTAAGGATGAGCACACTGCGCAAGAAGAAGTTCAAAGATGGAGTCAAAACCAGAAGAACAAGTGGTGCAAAGGAAAAAGCCATCGACGAGATCAGGAGCAGATAAGAAAGCACTTCAGCGCCAAAGATGGAGGATCAATAAGCAAATTGAAAGATCCAAACTCTCCAACCAGAAAAGAAGACGAATACGGGAGAAAGATGCTGCTCAGAAAAGAAAAAATAGAGCCGGGGTCAAGAATAAACCTATTCTTCAGTACAACTCAATTCATGCCACCCCTTCAGGTAGCACTGTTTTCACATCTAGAGCTGCAAAACGACAGGCAACAAAAAGAGCTAGAGTAGCAATTCCTCACTCAGAGAAGGGCGCTGAAGTAATTTTGTCTGTAATAAAATCAGCTAGTCCCCAAAAAAGGGAACACCTTCAGGAATTGGGTGTCACTCTGAAAACAAAGAGCATAAAACCGATGCAGAATCTTCTGAAATCCGTGAAGAAAACCTTCAGCACACTCCATCGAAAAAAAAGAAGATACTTTGCTAACAAATTATCAGATCATCTCGTGGCTTAAAAACAAAATCTTGCACTCATCTTGGTTTTACAACCAAGTTTATGAAGAAGTATTCCAATTTGAGCGACTCAAAAGTTGAGGCTAAAGGTAGCAGATCAGATGCCCTGAATGCTGAGACAAAGCAAAGTGTAAATGAATTCTACACACGCCTTGATATTTCCACAGAAATTCCCAATAAGAAGGGACTTGGCCAGAATGCCACTGAACCGAAGAGGCTGCTGAATCGACCAGTTGATGAAGTACACAAGCTTTTCAGAGAGGAGCACCCAGATCAGATAATTGGCAGAGCCAAGTTCACATCATTGCGACCAAAGAGCGTACTCCTTCAGTGTAAGGCAAAGCTGTACCAATGCCTTTGTGAATACTGTACGAACATTGATTTGAAGTTAAAGGCTATCAACAAGGAAGCTGGGAAGCAGTCCAACACCATAAAGAATCGATATCATCTCTGCGACTTGACACTGTGTCCCAAAGATGGTCCATATGCACCCTTGAAATGTATCGACCGAAAGTGTCCCAGTTGTGGAGTAGATGGGCTGCCAAAATTTCTTGGTTCTGTTTTGGAGATAAATGCAGAGAAGCATGTCTCTTGGAATTTCTGGGGGCACAAAATTTTCGGGGATGGCGCAAAAAGGATGGCTCTTATGCGATCAGATGGTACATTCTCCGAGCTTGTTGAAGAAGTGATGAGTGATCTTAAGATGTATGCTGCTCATTTGTTTCATGCAAAATGGCAACAGATGCAGTTTTATGAAGTGTTGAAGCAACCTCCTAAATCATCAGTTGTAATGGTCATGGATTTTGCAGAAAACTTTGGTTGTCTAAACCAAAATGAGGTTCAGAGTGCACACTGGTTTCAAGTTCAAGTGACCATTCATCCGATGGTTTGTTCCTACAGATGTAGTGTCTGCAATGCAGAAGAACCAGTGAGAGAGGCAGTCATAATTATCTCTGAAGATATGACCCACGATTCAAATGCTGTTTTCTACTTCACTAGAGTTGTTGTCCACCACCTTAAACAAGTCAGACAACTCAAGATAGCACGATTGATCCAGTTTTCTGACGGTTGTGGTGCACAGTACAAATCTCGCACACCATTTGCTGACATATCCCATGCTTCAGAAGATCTGGATATTGTACAAGTGGAACAAAATTTTTTTGGTTCCTGTCATGGGAAAAATCCCTGTGATGGCGAAGGAGGTATAATAAAAAATGCAGCATCAAGGGCCATCAAGTCAGATGACAGCATTCAGATTAATAGTGCAGAGGCCATGTTTAACTTTTGCAAAAGAAAGCTCAGCAAAGGGTCCTTAACAGAAAGCGGCAAGTGCAACCATTCCAGGAGGTCCTTCTACTTGGTAAGCAAGGGTGACATAGAGAGAAACCGACCAAAGCGGACAGGTGTAGCAACTCTTCGAGGCACTAGAAAGCTGCACTCTGTGGTTGGCTTAGCTCCGATGAATCTGAATGTGCGGAGGTTGTCATGCTTTTGTGATTCCTGTAATAAGGGCGAATCCCCATCATCCTGTGCCAATGACAAATATGTCACAAGTTGGCAGTACAAGCAACTGAAGTATGTGGAGAAGTCAGACGATGTGACCGACAGCCTGGATGACACTGCTGGTAAGTTTACAAACCCAAAGCTTACATGTACATGTACATCCATTTGTGATTTAACCCCTTTGATCCCGGATGACGTAGTCTAGGCGCGGTTTGAAAATTACCACCTGGCCGGTTGACGGCTATACCTGCATTCCCTGAAAAGAAAAAGTATTTTACGTTACTAATAGGAAATGTGAAAAATAAAAAGATATTAAATATTCAAGTATATTAAAATGAAAAGAAATGACAAATGAACTAGTAACCTTTACAAGTGTAATATTGTATACGTTACACTTGGCTGCACAAGCCTCTTGTGTCCATTTCGCTCGGCAAAGGCTGCACAAGCTGGCCTGGAATTCTGGCGCATCATTGTAACACCCCAGACTCAAGGGGCTAAGTCTTATCTGGAAAATAATAAGTAAGGACAATTGTTAATTTTATACTCATTATGTATCTATTTCCAGGGAATGCTGCTAATGCCATGACTATGTCAAACATGGATTCTTCTCGAAAAACATCAACCTGTATTCCTGTCGCCAAGGAATGTCAACCTGATGATGATGATGAGCTTATTTTGCAAGGCAAGTATAATTACGACTGAAGAATATCTTGTCAGGAAAATAATTAAATATGTAAACCCTGTTCAGAAAATATATCTATACAAATGATTGAGATTAATGCAAACGTAGACAATAATGCTCACCTTTGTTAATTTTTCCCTTTTCCCTGTAGTTTCAGATATTGATGTAAGCTTTTCCAAGGCTGAGCAGCTTGATGACACATTGGGCAAGATAATACTTGATATGACTACTGAAGGTGAGTTCCTACAAAATCCATCATAAACTGTTTTTGTCCTGAAAGAAAGCTAGGCTAATTGCAGTTGATTTTAAAATCCTTTCCTAAAGAAGAACAAGTGGGATAGAAGTAAAATTTCCAGCAAAACATCCCTAACACGGATAATTATTTTCAAAGACTTGTATATTTGTCCAATGTATTCTTTCTTTTTCTTTTTGACAACTTTTCCATTGTTCAAGCTTTATGTTGGACATGTATGAGTCAGGCATGCAACTTGGAATTAACTAATCTTTGTGTACAACATTCACAATTTCTAATCTTTGTTTACTACACAGTTACAAATTTCCACGTTTTGAGAGGTGGGAGGATTTGAGATTTTTGATTACTTACCATACTTTGGTTTTCTACTTCTTTATTTAAATATAAACAGTTGGTAATATTTTATTTGTTAAATATGAGAACCAAAGAAATAGAATGAGAACCAAAGAAATAAAAAGAGACGCCCTTATGCATGGGCTTAAAAATATCCTTAACTCACTGATTATTTTTCTTTTCAGGAGAACCACTCTTCAAATTCTCAACCCAAGGACAATGGGTAGGGGTTTTTTATGATGGCGTAGATCGGCCAGACTACTATGTTGGACAAGTTGTCGACATCAAGGGGGAACGTGAAGGGACCATCAGTTTCATGCATAGAACCTCCAGTAGAAACAAGCATCTCAACAAGTTTCCAGTGCCTGCTGATGTTGCTGTGGTCGAAGCTAGATTTGTGTTCGACTGGGATCTCACAGTCACATCTACAAATGGTCGAATCTGGACCCTCCAAAACATTTCCCTAGTCGATTCAAATTTTGAAAAATATGTTCGAAAACACTGCCATGTAGACACTGAGGAATAAATATTTCCTTTCAGTGAATAGCTTGGAACCATTTTAAACTAACTTCAATGGAGTTGTACATACACACACCATAAACTTCCTGCAATGTGTGTTTCAGGAGTACATGTTTACCTGTGACCTCTGGATTATAGTTCCAGCATGATGTGATGTGGTTCCAAAGGATGATTAAGTCTTCTGCTAAAGTTGAATTTGGCAGTTTGAGCCAGACAGGTCATTAAATATGTGCATTTACGTATTACAAAAGTGTGCAGGGCTGTAGTTGAGTCCTTTTCCGATTCCTACACAAAAAGTGCCTTAAGGTGATACAGTAGGAATCAAATCTTTTAGTAAAAAGACTGAGGTCTGAGCACATTGATTTTAAACAATGAAAAATAACTTTTTAGAAAGACATGTGCTGAGTGTGTGTGTAGAGTCGGAGTTCTTTTGTAAATATTTCTGAATTTTTAGCACATCCAACTTCCTCAACACCCAAAGTGCAGTTCACTGTTTAAAGTTAATGTACTCAGACCTCACAGTCATGTTACTCTAACTGTACCACCTTACATGCATTTTTATTTTTGTTTTGGACTTGGAAAAGGATTCGACTACATGTACAATGTACATTTGTGTACATGTACAAATGTAGCCCTGGATGTGAATAAGCTTTAAAAGTGCAATGGGTGCTCTGTGCTGTCTGGTAAGGACCGAGTAGAGGTTTGAGCTAGTCAAATAATTGAGCTAAAGGCGAGGTGTTTATAAAAATAAGGGTTCTAAAGTCTTCAAAGCATGATACAGCAATAAAATGAGATTTGGAAACTTTTAATGTCAAGTATGATCGAACTGTTAAATTAATGTTGCCCATAATTACCGCAGGTACATGTACATGCAGTACCGTACATAATAAACCACACAAATGGCAGGACTCAAACCCATAACCTTTTACGTTGCACATTTCTTAACCACTAGACCACCAACTTGCCCTGTGATGAAAGGCCAGCTGGAATCCCATGTAGTGTACATTTTTTGTACATGTACATGTTGGGCAAAATTAATAAACTTTTCATTATCCCCTACGCAAGAATTTCACAAAGGCACAAGGTATGAGTGAAAAGGAAAACAAGCTTCAACTTCTTTTTTAGTCTTTAATGCTGCTGTCAAGATATTTTTCATATAAAACTGTTTTGCAGGCTGTCAATTCACTGCTGCATGATTTGTCTGTCCACTGTTACATGCGGTACTGCACTATGTACATGTATATGAGCATAACTAAACCAAACTGGAACACAAACCCCAAATCAAACTTCAGCCCAAAGTGTTTAGGTTTGTACATTTCCTTGTATCCTGGTTATAGGGTTGGGGAGGTTTTTTTTTTAAAAGATGACCAGTGTTCACCCATGAAAAGGAAATGTTTGTAAACCACTGTGGATTGGATTATACATTGTGGAGAAACTTCTGAAATAAATTTTAACTATTGATATTTCATCTGCATTATTGTGTTTGCTTCTGAAAAATATTTAGAGGGAATGTTCAAAACCTTTAACTGTCACAAATTAAGTTGTCTAATATGGATTTCCAAAACCCTTTGTCTGTCCTCGTTACACGCGTAACACTCTTACATTATTGACATTCAAGTACCTGTAAAATAAATACTAAGAGGAAAGTTATCAAGCCCCAATGGATTTATAGAGAGGGGTATGTAAGGAACATAAAACCACTAGAAATTTACCAAACAAAAGAATTCCATTTTTTGCTTCTTTTGTCACAGTAATTGGCCCATTAGCATGGAAATGCCCACGTACATGTACTAGCGCTTCAGCATGCAGCACAATGACTTTTGTGGTTGGACGTCGTCAGCGCGCCGCGGTACGGCTTATACGCCGGTGCGGCTAATAATACGCCAACTTTAAATCTTAATTTGCAGATGTTTGCGTGCTGTGGTTTATACTCCGTGCGGCCTATAATCCGAAAATTACGGTAAATGTATTCTGTATAACTTTAGTATTACCATACAGCATAATATTCTCTCTTACTGCAATATTGTGTGGGGTAACACTAATACCCTAGTACACATGTACATTGTACATGTAATCTCAAAAAGTTATAGTTGTTGCAAAAAAGGTAGTTCATTTAATTTCTAAATGGTTGCTATGATGCACACACTGGCTCTTTATTCAAAAATATAAAATACATGTACAATGTACATACTAAAATTGAATGGCATCATGTAAGGATACACATGCATATACATGTACATTGTACATGTACATGTGTACTTCCTCCAAACTTGTCTGCAATGTTTCAACCAAACAAGCAAATTCCTAATTAATCATCACCCAATTAATCATTACATGTCTAGATTGTATATATCCCAACCACAGAACAACTTTTTGAAAACAATCTTAAGGTGGCCTCAGGTCGACCTACGATTTGTTTGCGTCACGACGGAACCGTTGGCATCAAGCAGAAAAATAATGCTCAGGTCACAAAACTGAGAAATCGTATGATTCTCGTGGAACAAGCAGTATTTCACACTATGAACATCTAATCCCTTAAACCCCCATTAAAAGTCCACTTTTCCGTGAAATAAATCCCTAAGGGATGTTTCACGGATATTTACCTGGGGCTTATTGCACTAATCCTGTAAGGGTTTTTTCATGGTTTTTTTAATGACCCTGGCCACTGAGGATTATCATCAGTCATACATAACAGTAAACAACATCTACCACCCTGAAGATTAATGGCGAATTCAATTAAGATAACAGTATTAGGTAACTGCCTTGACCTTTAGGACCCCTAGTACAATGTAAACACTTTTGCTGGTGGAACAAGTAAACAAGCAGGGAGCTTTCTGTAATAAGTCTTGAATAGATTGTATTTGTGTGTTCAAATCCAATGTGTGAGACTTTCATTTTTTAGACTTACAATAAGTTCAGGTCAAATCAGAATTTGGTGATAGATTCCGAAACGTGGCGCCGGCGCAATTTGATTTTTTCGTAACTATTTGTTGCAAAACTTAAGTTTTTTTTATATCATCTTCAAACAATATATTAAGGCCCGCCATCAATATTGGGAAACAGCGTAGTCTAAGCTTAGTCTGCGGATATCTGGATCAAAGCCCTTTCATGGTTCCTGCCACCAGCCAGAGCTGAGGTGGCTAATTTGCATGTGAATGAAACTGCTTAACAATAGGCCCCTTTCTTATTACAATGAAGTGCTGTCTGCGGGGTCTGCAGAGTCAGCAGAGTACGCTGATTGTATACTTTATTTAGAACGTTTTAATATATTTTTCATCTTATCCCAGATTTACTGACAGCTTGTCCATTATTCTAAACTTATACTTAAAACCAAACAAATTGTTTTCTCCCCTATTTATTTTTCTGCGAGTTGCTGAATCACATATATATTTTTGTAATTGAATTAGCATTTTAAAAGAATGATCCCGAACCGAAAACAAAATGTTGGCTAAAACTTCTAGAGTTTTTAACCACAAGATTTCGTCAGATAAGAAAAAAAAATAGAAGGCCACTAGTACGTTATATAATAATCGGTATGTTCGATGTGACCAGAGAATTTCCCTTGTTCCCCTTTTAAAGATGGACAATTTTTAATATTTTTAATGAAACCTTCAGGATGACTTTCAAATACTGGTAGTCGAGCTCCACCTGGCTGGATTTGTGCAATACTTCGATCTCTCCATCACCTCGCTGGTGATAATGCCCGCTGGATAAATGTACCGGTACTTCCCAGGCCCAGATGCCACGTGTGGTTGGCATGGAATATTTTTTGTTTTATTTTCGCAGGCTTTGCAGTCCAGGGCGGCCTACACAAAGAACCTCTGGAGCTAAACCAATTGTATACATTTTGTTACATAGTATTACAATGTATAAATAATCTATACCTCGCAAAAGTTGAGCTGTCAATCACTTTAAAAGGTTTCAGGGCTCTTGGGGTGGAGGATATTCTATTTCAGCCCGCCCATTAGACTGGCGACGGGTACCAGCGAATTGTGTAGATACGTACCAAGAGTCATCATTCCGCGAGATGAGAATCAGCTGATTTATTTAGAGCTAATTATATTATCAGGCAGGAGGCACGAACCACATGCGAGCAGCCCCAAGTGCAGAGAAGCATTTCTCAATGAATGGTTGAAATGGATACGCCCACTAATTTGCATAGATTTAAATATAGCTTACATGTAGTGTACAAAAAACCACATTTTGAGAAGTTTTAAGGGTCAAATTATGACAATTACACCGGGGGTAACCAAAAGGGTAACAACAATAGTTTAAGTTTTGAAAACAACTTCTTTGCAATACAATCGGAATAATTTGGTCAAATTTAGGTGAAAATTATCATTTTCAAGCTGCTACCATGGATAGGAAATACACAATTTTTTGTAGACTATAAATAGATCGCCTGTCTGATGTTATGTGGTAATTTCACTGCAAAGTTAAGGGCAGAGTGCCGGCGCTGCCCGCCATGTTTGGGGTTCATGGCTTAATACGTCCCCCGCAAGCATCCCGCTGTGCAGTGCCTACCAAAATACTGTGTTATTAATAATATTAATAATAATGTCAAAATTGGGCAGGAACGGGAGGACCTTCTACAGCTTTTTTTCTTTTACAGATTCACCCATACGTAATAAGCAATTAAATTGTTATTAATAAATACTTTTACAATATATAGGCCTATGACATGACAACACAATGACAACGCAAAAAAGTATGCCTGAACGCTTTACGTTAGCGTTTCGTTGTTCATTTTTTCCCCTCGAAAAACCCTCCAGATTGTGTTACTCGCCATCCCGACAAGCATGCAAGGTTTGCAAGTTCTGAATGCAGTATTAGCCTTCCGTGTTCATGTGTATTCATAAGACGTATTTTCTTGGCAACAATTAATAGCGCTCGGTCGGTTAGGCAAGCTCAAACCTGGAGTCAATAAACTCTCCATTGTAAACATTCTAAACGCTCTGGAGGGCCAGGCAGCAGACTTGCCAATCTCAACCACAAGATTATAATACGGGAGTTTTCACGGATTCCACAACACCGGTACACAATCTGGCACTGGCATGGCTAGTGGCTGAAGTCACCGGATTTTCACGGACGGCTAAACAAAGGACTTTTCTAAGGGTGTTTTCACGGACTCCTAATCTCCCTAATATGTTGAAAAAACCGTGACAATTTTGGCTCACGGTAAATTAAGGGAAAAGTGGCTCTTTAACGAATTTTTAAGGGATGAAGATGTTCATAGTGGATCAACGCAAAATAATTGCAACCATGCTCATGTCACCCACGACGCGACGATCCACGACAATTCCACGGCAAAGACAGACTTACATGTACAGTATTTAACAAGTAGGGAATAAATATGTGCTTGGCCGGTTCAACTCGGGTCATTATCAGCTACCATTTCCCTGATACGATCTTAAATGTACATGTACATGTACTTGCATATTCCCATTCCAAATACCTTCGAGTCAAAGTGTCGAAACAAGTCAAAAATTTTAATTTATCTATTTTGTTCAACATTTTTACTTCATGTTTTTTAAACACCCCTCTAGCTATGATGTACATGTAGTGTGCCGCTCACGAGGAGTAGTAAACAATCTCCTTATATGGAGATGCGCGTGGCGCATACTTCGTGATTTGGCGCAGAACGCGGAACGATGGTGTCGTGTGCTGATGAAAAAGGAAGCTTGATGCGCGCACGACGTCGTAAATTCAAACACAGGTTGACTGCGATTGATTCTGCCTGTCGGGAACACGTCGTAAAAGTTGAATTTTTTCTACTCCTGCGACTGGTGATTTTTTGGATCGCTAACTGATGCCAATCATCTCAATATCGTCGCAGTTAAACTCAGGTAAAAAAAATTGCCGACTGATGTCTTCCCGATGGTCGTGGCGCAGGCTTAGCTTGATCCTAAAAAGGTCAGTCGCAGACTGTTCTGTTTCGTCGCAAGGTCGACCTGAGGCCGCCTTTACACATCCCCATGTAGGTTTACTGGGCCTCAAAATTTGAATAATTTATCAGCAAAAATTAGAGACTGCATGAACACAGCAACTTTTCAACACCAATTAAAATTTAAAATTAATTAGCCAGTGTTTACCATTGATATTTTGTTAAATGTAATCACTTTCACAATGTATTTCCAGGGATGTGATTGGACTTTGGTAAAAAAAACCTGAAAGCAAGCACAGACATTGGCGAGTGCGAAGCCGAAAACGGCGTTGGGTCTGGGGCCCGCTTAAGGTTGTTTGCACTTGACCAAGACTAGACTACTCATCAATGGTTTGTACGTTAGTAAATTTCAGCACGTAAAACCCGATATAAATAATTAATGAGCATATTCTACCCCCAGATTTTCTCAACGGATTCACATGAATCACGTTGGTTGACTTTTGACGGCCCAAAAAACACACAAAAAACGAATTCCAGGAAAAAACGGAAAAATATGTATTTCATTTTCCCTGTCATCTTTCTTGTCCGCTTCCTTAAATTTGTTGTCATTTACTGTAATTTGTTCATCTTGTGTTTCCCCCTTCCTGGCATTCCCTATACATCAAGCACCAAGCTTTTAAGAGGCAGTTTCACAGGAAAGGTTGCAAAATGGAAAGGTTGCAAAATGAAAAATAGAAAATCGATGCTTTATTTCATAGGAAGACATTGTTGGTTTTTGTCTCACAAGGACCTTTATGTTGTTGCAGGCTCAAATTTTTGTTTCACAGTTTTACGCATTACGGTTCTTATGTTATACATGTAAGCTCACATACATGTACATGTAGGTGCTAAAGCACAAGATTTGGAGTCTCATTCACACTTTCTAGAAAATGCAACTGATGAGAAATACAAATAAATGCCAGGGGAACCACCAAGACTTGCAAAGACATTGAAGTATGTCCCAAAAATCTGTACACCAGATTTCATCAGGATTGGCCAACTGGTTTTTTTGTTATGCCGTATTGAGTGAGACATTGATTTGTCCGTTAAATGTTTTTTCAAAATGTCCTTTCCTGAACATGGTATTTTTTCCAGAATTAAAAGAAAGTGAACACAACTTATTGCCTGTCAAAATGACGCTACATATTCCAGTAATTTACTGTTTAAGTCTAGTTTCTGTGTATTAAAGTGTTCAGGAAAGGACACTTCTTTTTAACAAGTTTAACAACATCTGTTACATGTATACACTGTTTTAACAGTTATTTCTGTGTGTGCAGCTATTTCATTAGCTTTACCATTCTGCCTGGAAGGTCAATGTGTGCACAACACTATTGTTTTAGAGACCATTCAACATTTTAAATGGTTTTTAATTTCAATTTGTTTTGACCACCCACTCACTTAAAATATTGATTTGCCATTCGATATGAAATAAACTGAACTAGACATTTTATTTTGTATAAACACATTCAACTTCATCGTTATAATAATACCTGAAAAATCTGCCAGAAGTTGGAAGAATCTCATCCCTGATGTATAGTGTTCTAGCCAGGGTGAAATTAAAGCGTACGGAGCAATGGATGGACAATGCGAGCTCGGAGCGTGAAGCCCTTACGGCGTGGGGTCCATGGTTTGCTTAAGGGGCCCGAAAAATGTTGGATTCTAGATGCTCTGTGGTGCAATCTGAGGCAATTCCTGGTCACTTTCCCTCGACTTTTTTGGGCAAAAGTTTTTGAGATTATATATAATTTTTTTTGTTAATTTGAAATTGTTTAGAATACACTCTTGCTCTTAAATTTATAGCGTAGTGGTAGCGTAGGGGCAGGATTCAAGCGTAGTGTTAATTCCCGAAAGAGTAGTTGGTGCTACATGTACATGTAGCACTATTTAATGCCTGGCTAGAACACTGGATGTATACCTGCTGGTACCCTTCGCACAGGGTTGAAAAAAAAAAAACGAATCGGAACGCTGGAGTAAATCGTCAAGTCAAAGGAGCTTTTATTTTTTTCCTTTCTTTTTTTTATTGAAAAGTTAATTTTGATTTTCAATAATTTACCTTGACCCACCCACATTAAAAAAAAAAAAATTTTTAATCAAAATTTAGTAACATTGAAAATTTTGAATGGCTCTTACGTGTAGTACTATGTAGTAAAGTGTGCTTAGTTTTCAGCACTGAAGTCATGCACAGTGGACATTGTATTTGAATAAGCTACATTTTGTACATATGTACAAATGTACATATGTACAACAAGCAACATGGCCGAGTTCAGAGTTATACAATCACAGTTGTAAATTAAGGTACATGTACACTGTATACCTGTTTTGGATCCGGTGTTTCAGAATATTTGAATAAAAAATGTTACATCAAAGTCATACTGATTTTGAAAACTTGTCAGATTTCAGAAGTGAAATGTACACATGTATCAGAGCTTTGTGACATACATGTATACGGTCAGTTTGTAGAGGGTTGCTATTCTCTGTTAAAGTACCGGTACATGGGACCATGTTGATCATTTATTGTTAAAATGTGTGTCCTTTCCTGAACAAGTTTGAAACATTTAACAAGGAACAAGCCTTACAGATATATACACATGAACCTTCCTCCATGCATACATTCATGTGTACAAATACTTAAAACTGTTTTGGGCTTGATGTGCCTATTCCTTTAATATTAGATCCCATTTTGTTAAAAGCACCATGATGATGGAATAATGTTCACTGGATAATACTGTTTAATTATCTAGGCATTTCTTTGTGGGGCATACTATACACTGTATCAAAGTCTCAATTGAAAGTTATGTTTTCACCAGCAGTGATTATTAATCATTTGAAGTGATGGACATTACTTGTACTTCAGTTTACTTTTAGGTAGGAAATGCACTGTGCTACATGTACATGTATGCTAAAACTTGTTAAATATTGTGTCCTTTCCTGAACGTAAATACATGTACACAACAGTTGGTTGCAGCATTAACAAGGTACAAACTGATCTAAATCTCCCAACTCTAAAAAAAAAAAAAAAAAAAAATTAATAAATAAAAATCTTTCTTTTTCAAATAAATAATTTAACTCCAACATGCTTTGGATGTACCTACATGTTGATGCAGGCTACATGTATATCACACATACATGTACATGTATTTTATCAGTTTTATTGCATTCTCTTAAACTACATGTTCATGTGATTATATTGCTACTCTATTGCCACTATTATTAGTTTCATGGTTATATTACTTGTAATGTTGCTTCATAAGATCAAACTTGACCGAATGTAGTATTTGTTAAAATTGTTGTCCTTTCCTGAACAATATGAACCCTTTTCATAGCAATGATAAAGATCATGGTAACTCTATAACGCAGCACACTATCAACGCAATTTCTTTGCCAATTGTTCTACCATGCATACAGCCCTTGGGCAAAAGTGCAGATAATCAGCAGGCTGCATGGTTTTCTGTAAAACAGAAATGAAAGTTTGTGTTTCAAGGGAAAAAAGAGTTCTAAATTTGAATTTTCTGCCAATATATGAAATTACATGTTATTTTTCGTAGCCTAGAGTGCATTAATATTCAAGACATGACTACTGTAATGACTGTCAATCATTTTAAAGCAACTCCAAGCATGTTTAAGATGTGGAATTAGCAGTTTATGATACCTACCTTCATTTGACCAATTTTATGGTCTGCAAAGTGTAAAGTGTTTTAAAATTTAAATGAAAAAATGTTTAAGCTTTGACGTTAACATTTTCTAGTACCTTTATGTACATGTACCTTTATGTACATGTATACATTGTACATGTACATGTACATGTACATGTACTTTCAATAATAAACATGTTTTATCGATACAAGTTTCATTTTTGACCCCCCGTGAGACTTTTTTGCAACCTTTCCCGCGAAACTGCCGAAAAGGGAACTGCTTTTTCATTTCTTATCTTTATTATTTTTAAAATAATTGTCTAGTTTGCGTACATGTACAATGTACATGTATGTCTGAAATGTATGATGATCAGGATGAAAAAAGTCAAATCATTCCTCCATAATAAGCCATCAATGTTTTGAAGAAATGTTGGTTAGATATGGGTTCCAGGAGCAGATCCAGGATTTTCTAAACGGGGGGGGGGGGGGGGGGGGGGGGGGGGGGGGGGGGGGAGGGGGGGAATCTACCAAGCAGCTACAATGTACATGTAATGGTGAAGGCAAGTTGTGGCGCCTACGCCAAAGGCGTGCCTGCCCACCCTGCAAGAGGGGTTTGGGTGCCAGATGGGTCTTTTTAAACATCTTTTTGAGTCTTTCTCCCTCTGTCTTTCTCCCTCTGTAAATTGAAATGCCTCTTTCTACCACAGAACCACCACTGCAGTTTCAACAACATGTTAGCCCAGTTAGAAAAACACTGATAGAATAGGAAACTGCACAGACTCATGTACATGTACATGTACGTATGTACATGTACACGTGTTCCTACTTCATGTAGAATTATCATACATAGAAAAATAGCCCAGGATTTTGAGGTCAACTACTGTACGTTGTACATACATTGTATGCATAGCAATATTATAATAAGTGAGGATTTCCTGCTGGTGCCCATTTTTAAGAAAGGATCAAATGGACAGCACTACAATTAACAAAAATGATTAAGTGCAAACATACGTACATGGTTGGCAAACCTCAGTTGCATGCACACATGTACCATTTACAATGTATTAGGGTAGTGTACAGTGTATAATTTTTGGAAGATTCCGGGAGGTTTCTAGAAAAGTTACCCAGGGTAATACTGAGATGTTGACCCGATGCATATTATTTATTTTTACACCAATATGCATGGACAGCAGATTTGCAGTATACATGTACATGTACATGTACACATGTACACATGTAGTTTTGCTTGGAAATACAAATTTATGTATTTTATGTATTTAAATACCTACATTATTTGTATCTTTTTCAGCATGAAGCAATATAATTTTTCGATCTCAATTTTATTCTCAATTAAGTACAATCTGCATCTTGCTGTTTTGAGTTTTCGTTACGACCATCCCGTTATACTGAATATTCGAATACCTTTTTGCAGGCTCGAATATTCGGAAAAGAATATACAGCCTACATGTACATGTATGCAAGTACAGATACTATTCTGATGCTTTTTTAATAGAAAAGTTATGGTGCCTAGTAGTGTCAAATGCAGCATTTGTGACCCACTCTGCAAAAGGGCAATTATGTTGCAAAATTTGAAAATAGTATTTTATATATAGCTGGAAATTAAAAGGCCATTTTATAAGCTTTCATATGGTACATGTATGTCTGAGGCCTGTAGCATTTTGCATTCACGAGATATTTGGAAATTAGCATGTTTGTTTTCAGGAATTTCTTGAAATGACTTAAGGAGAAACAAGCCATTTAAAAAAACAAAAAGCAAAGCAATAGATTGAAGCACTCGACACAAACACATTCTTTTTCCAACTTTATTCACTGAAATCAAAGATTTTGGTTATGAACTGGAATAATCTATGCAAAAAATTCCCTCCCTTAAAAATCACTTGTTTGAAGAATTGTTTACCCTCTTCACATAGAACCGCCCATTACGCGTAAAAGCATACAGCGACTTATGTGCCCTTTTTGCAGAGCGGGTCACATTTTTGTCAACGGTAGCTTTTTATGGAGGGAGGTTTATTGTTTCCGTCCGTAAAACCCTTAACACTATGCAGGGTTCGACCTTAACGCTGGTCCGCTAGACAAATTCTAGTCTAAACAGCGGCGGTCTAGTCAAAACCCTTTTCTAAGTAGTCCGGCGGTCTAGTGAAAAAAAATGCCAAGACTGTATGCTGCCCCGCTAAAGTTTTACCGCCCCTCTAAAATTTTCACCACCCTGCTATTTTTTTCCATTGGATTTTCCCCCATTCTCCACCGTCTTCACAGTTTATCTAATAAGTACGAAGAAGTTTACCGCACTCTGTGAAACGAACATGAAGAGTTTGCCAGCATTAACATTCAGCAGTATTGCAGTAGCGTTTGTAGTAATCGAACAGATATCTGGACGCAACGTGCGCAACATAGAACAAGGCCTTTTCCGACGGAGTGTCGGAAAAGCCAATGCATTCACATCATAAAACTGGACTGGTTCCAATCTCCCTGGTAATATCATTTTCACTTTGTCGCGTCGAGAACCAGTTTACCTAAATTACAATGTTCCGTAACATTTGGGACCGGGTAGTACTCAATAAATTTGTGTGAAAACATTTACAATTTAAAGGGGAAAAAGCATGTAAATACAAGTAACTGCTAATTTATTTATCATTTATTTTTGGGAAAATTAACATCGTTAAATTCGATTGAATGATTTAACGTAACGATACAACATGCATACAGCTGCATTCAACTGTTTTAGCACATGTACATGTACGTAGCCTCTGTTAAAGCCTGAAAGGATGTATTGCAGCAATAAGCGCACGTGTATAACGATCACTGTGCAAACCTGCGTCTTGAGAAAAGGCTAGTCAAAAAGACGCGCATGCGTAGTTATAGTTTCAAAGCCGGGTTAGTGGGCGACACCGTGATTTGTAAGCAAGTGATTTCAATGTGGTATATATACGACGTTCGTGAAAAATTGAAATAAGTGATCTCAATGTTATTGTCGGGTGCAAAGTTGTGTGACGTTCTATGATTTGTAGAAGTATTTGCCGTACGCTAGAATTTCAGACTCATAAGAAAGTGGCCAGGAAATGCCTCAGATTGTTGCACCATGAGCATCTAGAATCCAAAATTTCCCGGGGACCTTAAGCGGGCCCCGGACTCCACGCCGTAAGGGCGTCGCGCTACGCGCTCGCATTGTGTCTGCCGCCCTGCTAAAATTTCAGGCCGTGGAGTTACTGGAATTTCGAGCAAAGTAAACTGGACAAATCCACACGTAATGCGGCCAAAAGGAACATATATCGCGATATTCTTCGGTATATCGAATTCCCCGATATTCCGGGTTTTTTTTAAGGGGCCGATACGATTTTCGATATGACAAAAATATCGAACAGGCTTACTCTCAGCTTGTAATAAATGTTTGTAAATACAGTGTACTTGGTCAGGTTACTTACAAAAAAAGTAGCCTAAAAGGTGAAAAAAACATGCGGACCAGTGAAAATGCTGGCGGGCTAGTAAAAAGTCAACATTACTGGTCCGACCGGCTAGTGAAAAAAAAAGTTAAGGGGAAACCCTGCTATGAACATCTACATGTAACAAAAGAAAAACGGCAAACTAACAATAAAAGTCCATTGTTACTTGGCCACTAAATTCATTGTTACTCGTTCACAGTGTAATAACTGTAAAAACGCAGGCTGGAGTTTCATGTTTCCTGATTCTTGTTATCAGAACGTTATTCGTACCTGTAATTGTCTTGATAGATGTACATCAGGTGCATGCAAAAATGTCAATCAGGCGGTCCATAATATCGATCGCCGCACGTAAAACATCGGCAATTTTGCAGCTGACCCGTGAAAAACTTGATCGGCAAGTATCAAAAATCGGTCAAACCCAGTTTCAAATACTAAATTATTCCAAAATGAACAGCCCCAGTTTTCATTTTCATTGTTTAATGACATTTTCTGTTACGTCTTTTTGATTTATTGTATTGCTCTGTTTAGTCAGTGCTAAGCTTATGAATCAACACCTCAGGCAGGACTCAAACCCACAACCTTCTAGGGCTGTCCCGAATATAGTGAATATTTGAATATTCGATCATCAGCCGAATATTCAAGTAGCTTTTTGTCGGTTCAAAAAAAATATGTACAGATTTTATACGACTCTGATGCTATTTTATTAGAAAAGTTAGACAGAGGTTTATTGTTCCCGACCGTAAAACCCTTGATACTTCTAAAATAATTATTGCAAAAACTCAGGCTGGAGTTTGGTTTCTTGTTATCAGAACATTTTACGTACTCGTAATGATCTTGATAAAATGCAAAAAATGTCCATCGGGTGGTCTCTAATATCGACCGCCGCATGTAAAACCCTGGCGTGCTTTATGGAACTTTTTACCGGCGCGGCATGCAGTTGCAGCAGAAGCCTGAAAGACTTGATCAGCCGAGTATCGAATATTCGATCAAGCCCAGTCTCGAATAATCGAATATTAAATTATTCGAAAATGAACAGCCCTACAATATCCTGCTTACTAGCGTAGACATCTTAATCACTCGACCACCAAGCTTCAATGTGAAGATGGAATTTGCATTAGGGATGCAGGCCGACTGCTTTCCTTTACTTGCACTTATATTTCAATAGGAATAAGCATTTAAATTGAACTGAAATGAATAGTTCAGGCATAGTACATACATGTGCATACATTTTTCTTGGTAGGAAACCAAGTACAAAACCTTACCAATCAGATGTGTCCAAATGTTTCCCGTCTCCGTGTGGATTCTGAAAATGGAGCCAAAGCAGCTTTTGAATGATGGGATCTGGGGACGGTGGCCAAAGTGAAGGAAGTCGTTGTCCTTGAGCCAGTCTGGGAGGAGGTTGTGATCGGTGACACGCCAGCGCCAAGCAGCCTCTTTCACCTTGCGTACAAATCGCTCAGCTTGCTCTGCTGCAGACTGGGAGAAGCTTGTCCCACCAGTATCAATCTCAGTTTCATTTTTGGCCTTCTTCTGCAGATAGTACAATGTACATACATGTAGTCATTATTTTTAAAGTGTACCGATACCACTTTTTTCATCATACTACATGTACCACGATACTTGGGTCATGACACATGTACATTGTACATGTACATTAATTATTGTACATGTATGTACATGTACATTGTACATGTACCACGACGTGTTCATAATACAACAAACCTTAAAAAGAAACATCAATACAGGTGCCTACATGTACATGTACATGTACATGTATACTGTACTTTCACTGAATACTTTTAACAAAACAATTTATAACTCGTTATTTCAACTTCAACCAAATACATTGTCAGGTCAGAGTACATGTAGAAAGGGATTAAATACAACACACGTTAAATATGGCTTAATGTAAGCCCTTTCTCTTCCCAGCACATGATACACATTTATCTTCAAGCAAACTTGAATCCTAGATCCTGATTGGTCGATCCGTGGCAGCTGAAGCAAAACCCATATACGCAAAACGCACTTGCTGCATAATCCATTGGTAATTCAAAAGCTGCGCGTTTGCGTCCATTGTGGATCGTAATGTCTGTTTTGGCGCACACTTGTTACATTTTCTTAATAGCTCCAGTTTCTCCTGTTTTCAGAATGGCAAGTATTACTGTTTGTGTTCAACATAAAGCAGTAATACTCGGCTCTGAACACTCTCGCTTTGGCATATTAAGTGTCATTTACCTTGCTCTTTGGATGTTAAAGGAAACATGATTTAGGATTTATATTGCATTATTCCTGCTTAAAACAATAAAGTATTATCTTGACAATGATATTTTGTGTCCAGAGACAATTATTTCCCAGATTAAATATGAGAAAAAAATTCTTGAAAATGTTTGTCCAAGCTACTCCGCCCCCTGAGTGGGACCTTCATTAACATAAGTGTGTGACGTAGATCGAGGCACATTACATATTCTGCTCGAGCCGGCCCCATGCACGCGTATGCATTGAGTGTACATTCTTCGTCCAAAATCTAAGCAAAATAGTGTTTTTAGCCGACAAGGTGGGCAGCAAAACAAAGAAGGCTGGAGTAAGCCTTCATTTAATTTCAACTGATGCGAAATATCGGAGAATTTGGACGGCGAAAGTGAAGGTGACAAGAGCGTTATGTAGCGACCACTTTGAGCCGTCGTGTGTTTCGATACTGGTATTTTCAAATCATGGGATGACCATTAAAAATATGCTCAAGTCCACTGCCATTCCAACAAAGTTCCCAGATGTGAGGAGCCTTCACTAAAAGGAAGAAAATCAGGGTAAGTTCGATGTTAGTTGTTGCAACTTACGAAATTGCACGTGTAGACCTAGTGTACGTGTGTATACGATGTACATGTACATGCGTCATTTACCGGGTCCAGTCGATCCATGAATTTCGGTGCCTCGGTCTACGTCACGAACAGCGCCCTCAATTTGAGTCTCAACAAATTCCAAAAAGGGGGGGTCAATTTTTGGGCGGCAAATAATCACACTAAAACTTCACTAGAACCAGTTTGGCTTTTAATTCACATTTAATACATATAAATGAATTTATTCATGAAATACAATGTGATCCGGCCAATTTGAGAAGCATGTTTCCTTTAACAGTCTCCAGATTTAGAGTTAACATCTGCTGTTGAAAATGTGGTAATACATACATGTACAATGTACATTGTACGTTGAATTAAAAATGTTGACAAATTCAATCCTCGTTGATTGTCTTGCTTATTGACTTGAGTTAGGAAAATAATTATTTTAACTGCTCAGCAAATAAAAATCGGCAAATCTTCGGCCTCGTGGAATATGGCACTGAATGCACTACATTATTCCGTGTTCCACTCTTTTGAAACAGTATTTTTAACTATGTTTACTTAAATATATTTGGTTTTCAATTACATGTAGTTGGTTGATACTTACTTCTAATAATTGTACAGCGCTTTGAGATGTCATTGTGACATTGAAAGCGTTTTTTGAATAATCATTATTATAGTGACATGTACATGTAAGATTTTGCAAACCAGACACATTCTTTAACCCCTTGCGTACGGATGACGGCGGATGACGGCAAATGCCGCAAAAAAAAATTTGCCACCAGGACAGATGACATACATGTATGTACATGTACATGTACATATACATGTACACGTGTATACACGCCATTTTCTGCATTTTCAATCTATTGTTGGATTATTGTGTATGATACACTTGCCTCAAGTGTCCATTTCGCTTGGCTGCACTAGGCCACCCCAGCACCTCACTATAATAACCGTACTCAAGGGGTTTAAAACGCCTTCTACATGTATCTCCAAGAGTGATTGTGAAAAGCAAACTTGTAAAAAATTGTGTAGTCAAGTTTAATACGTACATGTACTTGATGGAAATTACACAGGTCAGGTGTACAGTGTATCAGGGACACCAACAAACATGAAAAAGTCACTCTTTTGGACCCCAAATTTATGGAATATCCCATGTCAAGACATGTACATTGTACATGTAAAAAAGAAAATGTAGATGAAGGCTTTCTTCCTACAAATGTGCATGTACATTTGTACATTTGCACATGTATGTGGGTCATTCCACCAGGTTGGGGCACAGTATGTGACATTTATCCATATCTTTAAAAGTACTATTACATGTACATACGTGTACATTTGATTCAGTTTTTTCATGTAACATCAGTCTTTGGCATGGGTGAGCAATATTTTAGAAAGTTTTAAAATCATGTGAATTATATTTTTACCAAACAAAAGATAAAAAATGCGTCAGTTTGACGTAACCAGTTTGACGTAACATGGACTCATCCATATTTCCATTTTTGTGTTTTTTCAACACTTTAAATATAAATATGGAAATTCACCATGTGTACTAATTAAAAGATGTACTACACGTATGCAACACAAGAACACTTTTTTTTATGGTAGGCAGTGTCCAAATATAGCAGAGACAGCAAGAACAGACGTGAGTGTGGACGTATATGTGTCCACTGTTACGTCCACACATGCATGTTTTTTTTGCTCTTGCTGTTTCTGAGCTATTTAGACACTGGCAACCATAACAAAAAGTGTTTTCTTGTAGCATTGAGTGTCTTTTAGTTACTACATGTACATGTATACGTACTAAGTTGCATAATTATTTATTTAATGATGAAAAATGAAAGACCTCCCCAAAAGACCTCCCCATGCCTCCCCAAAACTAATGTAACAAGTTTCATGATTCTGAAAAACAAAAAAATGTTTTTGAGCCTTTTCCTCCTAAGCCACTTTGACTCGATTCAGAAAAGGCCGAGGTCAACTGCGTGCCGTATCGCGCGAGTGATGACGTATACGTGTAGAAACATATAAGACGTCACTGTATTATACGACAATGTTTTTCGTAGAGTCTGTACAATGTACGTATTTTTTTGTCTAAGGCTAGTATTACTTGCTCTGCATTTTGCACATGATTCACGTGTAACACTACGGTAAACATATTTTAAAGTGTTGACATCTTTGTGAGGCACATTTAGAATTGGGGTTGTAGGCTTGTTCTTGCTGAAAAGCTACATAGTTAAATGAGTCATACAAATGTACTTTCCTTTGTTTGCAGTCGGCTTTTATTGAGACCTGCGCGGTAAGTTGTGTGTGAGCTGATGCTATACACCTCTAGTCTGGCAACTTTGCTTATAAATGCAGCCCTCATAAGGACCCGAACCTTCTCAGTTTTGTACATATACACACAATTTCTGTTATACATTGTTATAATAAGGTACCAGACTCAATCGCACATATCCTATTTACGGTATCGTACGTGTACAATGCATGTTGAGTCAAGCGAGCGTGGACAGGGAGACGGCCGGGGCTCTGGCTGCTGGAGCCGGCAACCGCAGGGAACGTCGTCGTGGTCTGGTGCGCGTGAGTCCGGGACAGGATTGGAATGCTCAGTGCCTTTAGAGTTGGAATGGCTCCAGCCTTCAAACATTGTCAAACGGAATTGTGCCTTCAAACCCAGCTGAGTTTTCATACTAACACTCATCAATACAGTCTTTGGCGAAATGTTCTGCACAAAAAAGTGCACATACATGTACATGTACATTGTACATGTATTTTCAACCATTTCGACAGCCGAAAATCAGATCGTTTATTGTCTACAAAGCGGACCCACTGTCGCCTTTGAACTCCATTCAGCACTGGGAATCGCAGGAAAGTTAGGTCAGGGTTTTTGTCGCTGTTCCTCGTGCAACCCCCAACTACACACGATCGAGGCATAATGATTATCTCAGAACCATGCTCATACTGAAATAGTATCAAAATTTGACAAAATAGACGGGAAAACGGAGGAGTTACACAATGTATGTCGACCAAAACTCTTCCAGCAGCATCAACTCCACGTACATTGTACGTACATGCATAGTGTTTGGCTGTAGAATCAACCGACTCTCACGTGTACGTCACAGGGTCACGTACATACATTAACATACATAATGAGCTTTCGCGAAACAGGATAAATGGTTCAGAATAACAACTCCTTTTCTTAAATAAAAAAATCCCTTGAGCTCATCTGCAAAAAAATCTATCAGTTAGAGTATATAAACTGTCGGAAAGGTCCAAAAAGTCCCCAAAAAATTGGGCGTGTTGCTCTTTAAGGCAGTCTGGACATAACATTTAGTACTGACATGGTGTGACACGAAAATGCACATTTCCTTTTTGTAACATAACATTTTCAACATTTATATAAAAAATTATGCAAACTCACTCTGTATACTAATTACAAAACACAAACTGCAACACAAAAAGAATTTGTTATGATATTCAATATCCAAATGCAGCACAACAGCAGAAATATATGTATGGTCATCTATCATGGTGTCCATGTTACGTCTGCACCGATTCTTCAAATTCTTGCTACATATGTATTTCTGCAATATTTGGACACTGACTACCGTAAAAAGGTGTTTCACTGTTGCATAGTGTGTCTTTTAATTATTGTACGTAATGAATTTCCCATATTTATTTATTAAAGTGTTGAAAAAACACAAACATTTAAATGTTGGACACAGTGTCCATGTTACAAATGTACAATGTACATAGTATGTCCGTCTATTTTACATCAAAATAACACACTTTTTATCATATTTTTGTTAAAATATAACTTACATGTACAATGATTGAAAACTTTCTCAAATAATCTCATACCCAAAGATGGATGTCCCATGAAATAACTGAATTAAATGTAATGATGGTTTTAAGGATATGGTCATATAACACACTGTGTCCCAACCTGGTGGAATGACCCATGTACTTCCTGCTACCTACAAAAAATGTACATTACACACCTGCTACACACATGTACCATGTACAATGTACATGTACATGTACACGTACTTCCTGCTACACACCTGTTCTTGGGTAAAATCAGCTCTTTTTTATTTTCCACTTTTCTGGCAATTATAATTTATCTCATTACAATGTGTACATTGTGCAATTTCGTATTATGATGTTTTCTGACATGTAATATCGTAATTACTGACATACATGTACATGTACATGTAAGGACGAATCGTTACATGCCCATATGTACAATGTACATGTACACGTGTGTATACTGTACATTTTGTAGCTGTGCCATTTTTGCAAATAAAAATAATGGCACAAACCTGGCAGATGAATTTCAAAGTGCAATCCATGATTACCATTAAATTATGGTTCTGGAATGGTCTTAAAATATTGTAATTTGTCATTTGTAGTCTTTATCCTTCAACCTTTTGTTATGCGCTTGTGTAGTCCATTCCTTTGGTTCTCATTTGTTATTGTTATTAACAAATAATTTTATGAGCTGTCGACAAAACAGTTTTCCTTGACTTGATAATAAAGAATAATATTAATAATCTACACCATGTGTTGAACAAATCAAATTGTTATTGGCATCTGCAACTTGAAGATCACACTTCATGTAACCGCTAGAAGTGCATGTACACATGTTGTACGTGTACATAAATGTCGGGGCACATGCGGCAATGCGGGTTCTAAAATAAGCAACTTGCCCTGTGAATGTACAAGCCAACAAATTTTAGAACTGTCCTGAGGTGCCTGGAATCTACTACAAGGAAGCAGAAATTGGCTACCTCAAGGTGTTGACTCAAAAAAATGACATGACAATTCCGACTTCAATGCTGGGGTCAAATAAAGTTGCCCACTGCACCAAGTCACCCAAGCCTAAACTACTATACATGTACATGTACATGTACATGTACAAATGTATGTACACATGTACATTGTTCACAATAAAACTTTAAAATGGTCAGATCGCAAGAGGGTTTTAATCTTTTAAATCAACTAAAATCTAGTATCTGGTTTGCGGCCTTCTGCATGATTTTGATCGAATAAGCACCAGGTTTTTTTTTATAAATAACAAAAATTAGATGTTTAAAATTTAAATCAGCTTTTTTTCTTTTATTTAAATTTGATTTTAAATTTTGTTTCCTCCAAATATATGAAATTTAAATTTGCTGGAGTGACTATTCTTTTGAATGATATAATACTGCAGTAATACAAACATTTTTGTAATCTTAACCCTAACCCTCTAGGGTATTTTGGCTAGAAACCCTGCCAGACGCATCAGATTGCACACTTTGTCACATTGACTTGTGGTGCAGATAGAGTGCAGCAAAGTGAAGCTGTCACCACAGATGCACTGTGCTGCGTCTACATTTTGTAGCAGGGTTAGGGTTAATTGTCTATTGAAATGTTTAGGCCTACTTAATCTTGATGACTAATTTGATGTTAACTGACAAAGTACATGTACAAATGTACATGTATCTCTGTTGCGACATTTCCCCCATGGCAGGCCTTGACAAATTCCCTATCCGACTGCCAGGGCAATAAAAAAATTCCATCCGACAACCAGAAGTTGTCATGTACATGTACATGTACATGTACATGTACATGTACATGTACATGTACATGTACATGTACATGTACATGTACATGTACATGTACATGTACATGTACATGTACATGTACATGTACATGTACATGTACATGTACATGTACATGTACATGTACATGTACATGTACATGTACATGTACATGTACATGTACATGTACATGTACATGTACATGTACATGTACATGTACATGTACATGTACATGTACATGTACATGTACATGTACAAGCCCCCTCTGGCAAGTCGAAAAGTGCAGCAGCATATTTTAACTAACATGTTTTTTAGTTGAATTTCATATTACTTTGCAACTGGGGAATATTTTCCAAGGTTTACTTGAGACCATAAATTAAAGGTTCCTACCCTTTTTAGTCTCAGAGTGGCAGTGCAGTCCAGTTCATGATACAAAATGGGTCAAGGTACATGTAGCCTGTAGTACAAGTACATGAACTTAAAAAAAGATGTAATCATGCATATATACAGATTACCGTAATTTTCGGAATATAGGCCGCGCGGAGTATAAGCCGCAGCACGCAAAAATCTGCAAATTAAGATTTAAAGTTGGCGTATTAGCCGCACCGGCGTATAAACCGCACCGCGGCGCTGACGACCGACCACAAAAGTCATCGTGATGCATAGCGCTCGTGAGTTTGGGTTCAATATCGACGTCATCTTACCCGACTTCAATTTAAGTGTCTGGTTCCCGCTATGATATTCTTTTTGAAAACGCAATTATCGAGAGTCGGCAAACAGACAAAGCAATCCCACTGGTGGTATACAAGTATCTGTGGACAGCGCCCTCATTCGACGCGCACGGGGCCCAATAAACTTTCATAAGTCCTCGAAATTACCAATTTTGACGGCCTGGCTGGGTGGGCCGCGCGGCAGTTCTTTTTTTTTTGACGGGGCGGGGGGAATAAAAAAGACAATGACAACTTTAACCACTAATCTGAGCTCAACAGTCACCAATTGACCAGTGAAATAATAAACAACATGGATTACACAACGATAAAACAGACAAAAACGAACAGTACGTTGTGAACGGTACTTATGGTACATTTGCAAGTCTATTCGGTCCCTCTAGATTGGTTTCCTTTATTTCCAACAAGTGAGTAAAGCGAACGTAAACGGCATCTTATTTCCTGAACTTTTAAGTTGTATAGTCATGGAGGATAAACACGGCCCGTGCCGGGCATGCCGCGCGACGGCATGAGTGGTTTTACCGTGCGATGCGTTGCCGCCATCTTCACCGGCCACGTTGCGTTCACGCCCCGCACGGGCCATTCGGGAAATCACGGTGCGCTATATCGCTGGCGGAAAAAGCGTCAACGTTGTCGATCTCCTTTTCCAAGTCACCCAGTAAAAATGAGTTTGGTTCCGTGGGGCAGAAATGAGTTTTATCATGATTCATGTCATTCTTGCACTTAATAGCCGACTTGTCGAGTTCAATTTGTCTGGAACGTTTTAATTAATTAAGCGATGCAAGGCATAATTGTCGAATAAATCGCAAACAGAACACGCTTCGGTTTCCACGTGTCCTAGTCATCGCAGCACACATGCACACTGTGCACGATCGTTTGCACGAGGGGAGTTCGTTGTGTTAAGTTGAACAGGCAACGCTACTCCCTCTGGACCATCGCCAAACCGCACACATGGCTTAGCCGGCTGTGGGGGGTTCGGGTTACTGTAGTAAGAGCTACCTGGCTAAAGCTAGCCGCGGATTCGGCCGCGAAATCAGAGCTTGTTTTAGGCTGTGACTGGTTCCCGCCCCAGTGAGAAAGAAGAAAAATAATGCACGGACGGGAACCAGTCTGCTTGGGGAATCGAGGTTTTGTGAAGGTTTTTACATGGGGCGCACGTGCCGTGCGGGCTCTAGCGCGATCGCTCATCACGCGCACGGGCAATTACCAGCGCGATCGAGAAGCGCCGTTTTGTAGGATCTGGCAACGGTTTGGTACAAAAAAATTGAGCAATTTGAGGGCTTGGTTCAGCAAGAAGGGCACAACGGCCAAAGTATTAATGGAGCACAGCACAACTGGCCGTGAATAGTGCATTTTTACAAGGGGCATCACGGCAACTAAGCCTTAGGGCATCGACGGCACTGGCCGCCGTGGCCGTCGTGAATTTCGAACCTTGTATGACTGATTTTATTCTTCAACTGTTGCCGTATAAACCGCCCGGAGTAAAAGCCGCAGAGACATTTTTCAGCGTGAGAATCAACGTATAAGCCGCGGTCTATATTCCGAAAATTACGGTACAGACCATGGTACAGTACATGTACACAAAAAGATGCTCTTCACCCAATCAATATGTACATGTACATGTATGCTGCATGAATTAAATTTAGAATAAAACGTAAACAAATAACAGGTTGTCCTATCCTACATGTGTCCCCAAAATAAAATCGAAAATCCGTCATTAATTTGAATTAGTTAATACGGCTCTACTGTTTCTGTACCGTTTCATTCGACTAAAATCCTACTACATGTACATATGTACAATGTAGTTGTGATAATTAACCTTACATGTACATTTTGTACATGTGTACATGTAGGTCCAGAAAGGGGACTACACGGTTGAGAACAAATTCTATTTGTTAACATTCTTTGAATGTTAACATTTCTGAAGTCCAAGAGCCTCAAAAACGTACCCAAGGGTCCATTATTTACTAGATACACATGTAAATACTATAATTGATTGTAACCCTAAAGGCCATCCTCCTCTCAGATAGGGATACACTCATCACAACTACACATGTACACTCCTACCTTCTCTGTTTCCTCCTGAGGACCTGCCTCCTCCTTATCTTCAACCTCATTAGCTGATGCGATCACTGCAAGCTCAAGTTCAGCAGGAACTGTTGCTGTGTCTTCAGGATTCAATCCCTTCTCGCAGTCACTCTCATCTGAGTCTGATGAAGATTCCTCATCGGGAACAGACATCACATATTCCTCCTCTGCAGCCAATGGCACGTGTGACAACATTGTCTTTGCTTTGGCTGTAGCAGATCGGGTGATGCTCAGTGATTTGGTGGTGGGAGAGGTTCTTGGAATTGGCTTGGAAGTTTCTACGGCTCGTTTCCGAAGCCAGTAGTTTCCATTTCCTTTATTGAGACTCATAAAAATTGTCTTTGCATGAAGTTGACTTCAGAATGATTGATCTAAGTAGATTAAATAGAAAATTGCAAATCGGAATTAAGTGTAGAAAATGAGCAGCCTTAATGCCTCCATATACATGTACGCATGTTGCTTTAACCCTTTGCGTGCGGAAGACGTCCTATGCCGCAAAAAAACCAGTGCCACCAGGCCGGATGATGCCATTTGCCGCTGTTTGTGCAGTTTCAATCCATTGTTGGATTATTGTGTATGTTACGCTTGACTGCACAAACACATTGTGGCCGTTTTGCTTGACTGCCAGAGCCGCTGCGACACCCCGACGTCTCCCGTAAAAATGTACTCAAATGCCCAAACACAGACGGGCAACCTGTGTGGAAAATAACATACTCCGCTAGCTACATGTACATGTACATACATGTACAATGTACATGTACATCATGTGCAATGCCTTGCATGGTCGAGTTGTCTCAATGTCAAAGTCGACTTGTCTCAACTAATGACTTGGTAAATGGTAAAGTTGTCGCACTGGTCGAGTTGTCTCAACGGTCAAGCTGTCCCGAGTCGAGTTGGGAAAGGGTCAAGTTGTCTGACTTCCCCATAAAGAATGGCTTCAAAATATCATAATTTAAATATAATGTAGTACCCGGACGCTATTTCCAAATTAACAGTCCTGAATCCTCCAATTTAAATACGATTTTTCACACCACCTAGGGGTTAGGGTTAACCCCTTGAGTACGGTTTTCATAATGAGACGGCGGGGTGCCATGTCGGCTTTGCAGCCAAGCGAAACGGAAACAAGAGGCTTGTGCAGCCAAGCGTAACGAACACAATAATCCAACAATGGATTGAAAATAGCGTGTACATGTATACAATGTAGACGTCATCCGGCCTGGTGGCAATATTTTCTTTGCCCGTTTGCGCCATTTGGCATCATCCGTACGCAAGGGGTTAATGGCTTACTACTATGTACATTGTACATTAATTGTTGTCATATGGGCAGATGAAGAGTTGTGTACAATCATGTACATTTGTTTTCAAAGATTCATTATTCCGAAAGCATACAAGGTTCGATAGTCCGAATTGAAAATAAGGTCCGATAGTCCGACCATCGAACCCTATCGTCTATTCGGAATATCGAACCTTATCGTCCATTCGGACTATCGAACCTAATTGTCGATTCGGACTATCGTACCCTATCATCTATTCGGACTATCGAATCTTCGGATTATTTAACCTTATTCTCTTTTCGGACTAATTGGGCCCTTCGGACTATCGAACCTTCGGACTGTCGAACCTTCAGACTAATAACCCTTCGGACTAAAGAACCTTCAGACAATCGGGCTGTCACCATGGTAGGAGCCCCATCTATCTTATCTTGTAGGGGTACCTGGTACCGTGTTTCATCTGCCATGCATGCAATGCATGATGCATCGAGCATACATGTACGTACACATACATGTACAAATGTGTACATGTACTTCCAAAACTAAGGTTTTCACAAACCTTACAGAGAGACACATTAAAACTGCTTTGGAAGATTTTTACCAATTTTTTTTTTATGATCCATAACTCGTCACAAAATGTTCTGCCACAACATTATGCGTTATCTTGATAATGGCTATGTACACATGTACATGTACGTGTACACGTATGTACATGTACATTGTAGGTTAGGTTTAATTCCTTGAAATGTCAATGGAAAAGGTGAAATTTTACAAAAATTTCGCTTGCCATGGGCCACAGCCATCGCCACTCGGCAGTTTTGCATCGTTTTTGTCGCCTGAGGGCGCCTTAACACTCTTGACCAACCAAAGCGCGGCTTTCATATCAATGCGGGAGGCAAAATAAAAATCTTCTGATTGTTTTTGCAGGAAACAGTCTTATAAATATTTGCTTTAGGTTCGTACGGCATACTCTAGTAGGCAATGGTACATATTGTAGGTACGTGAGAATCGGCCTGCACACGTGACTGAGCACTGTTATTTTCTCCTGTGCTAGATTGATCACAGCGTGAAGTCTCTGCTTTTGCGTCACTTTTTCCAAATTTTTGTTTTTAGTTTCAACACTAAAATTATAAAACGTTATATTAATTATTTATGTCTTGTAACAAGCTTAATCTTAGTCATTTTATCTGTTCCCCACCGACTTGTAGTTTTTTAACAAGCAACACTGGATGTGAAGGACCCAGTTGAATCGGAAATATCGCTTGTTATTTTGTCAAGTACATACATTTTCCCAAGTTAACTTGTATGAAGTACATGTATGTGCTGTAATTTACCTTCCGATTAGATTTTTTAATTGATTAGTGCTTGGGCACTTTTTTTGCTAGAGTAAAGTCCCAAAAATCATTGTGTTAATTTAATTCCTATGAATAGGCCAACAGAGGGCGTACTTCTAATGTACATGTATGCCATCATCGGTGCGTCTTATGAATATTTAAACGATCGAACCACGATATTGCATTTAGAGTTCCTGCACGAGTGGCATTAGGATCGTCTTCATTGTTATTCAAAAGAGTCAATTCTTTCATTCAATTACATCACAATAAAAGTTCAGGCGCCACTCCTACTGTACATACACTGTATGTACCACAGTAAATCATTTACACTATCTGTAATGCACGTCTCTGTAATGTTGTACATTTAATAATATAAAATTCTTTGAAAATTTAAAATTTGAAAATATAAAATTCTCATTGTTTTCTGAGTGACGTATATCCCAAATTGTCATGTGTTCTTTTGTTTGTTTTAGAATTACACATAATAAAACAAAAATTAAGGATGAAACAACTGCTTGGAAACTGTGCCCTGCTTGAGTGTTGTCTTCATGGTCATCATGTCAATAACAGAAAAGTTAGCACTCGGGTTTCGATCCTATTGTATTGCAGAAATTTTCTCCAGTTTTCAAATTTACTCTTTTCAATTTTGAGCAGGCTTTAGAACATGTAGAATACAGAAATACCGGAAAAAATATTAAAAACAGAGTGAAGTACATGTACATGTAAGTCCAGAGTTTTTTTATGAGTTGTTTTTCAGAATACGTTTCATGTAAATTCAATATTAGATTTTTGCCCATCACCGACGTGTATTTACACTGTATACTCAGTGTTGTCCCGAGGGATTCTCCATACGCAAAATTCCATCTGTTTTTATGAAACATTTGGTTGCGGTACCCGCTGCTAATCAGATTCGAACCAGCCATACGACATCTGCTAGCTCGGTGGTCGAGTGGTAAGACATCTGCATTCGAAAGCAGGAGGTCGTGGGTTCGAGTCCCAACCGAGTCAGTGATTTTGTTCTCGAAAGAATCCCTCGGGACAACACTGAGTAGACAATGTACAGTGTAAATACACGTTGGTGAAGGGCAAAAATCTAATATTGAATTTACATATCCCGACGCAAAATTTTTTCTAATGAAACGTTTCATGCAATTGCGTTTAGTAATGTTCCTTGTACATTTCATTGATCTTCTATTCTGCAGATTACATTTAATTTATTAAAATTTGTGATTGAGGGAAGGAAACACTTTCAACACTAAGTCTTATTTTTCTGTTTACTGAAAAGAAAAGGAAAAGTACTTGCTCACCAACAAAGCCTAGTATTGCCAAGCAGTTCTTGGCAGAGCATTTCAGCGATGTCCCGGATGGTGGCCCATTAAAAATGGGAGATATCATGTTCCTCTTCCATGAAAATGATAAGTCCGTGCCCCAAACAATTTGAGCTGTTGCAGAGAAAATGCAGGTTCTGTGTACAATTAAGTACAACCACATAAAATCAGTTACATCCAAAATTCCTGAATCATTTTCACCATCTATCGAGGGAACAGGAAATGCATGCCTTTGCTGAATTTTGTAACCAACCCTTTACAAAGTACAGCATCGATGAAGAGGTTGAAATGGATGTTGGTCATCAGACGACAAAACATGTTCCAAGTGATCATGAAATATCGGCAGAAACACCACCTCTCATATTACCCAGCACATCTGCGCAGTCGCAGACCGATTCCTCACATTTGGAACCAAAACCGGTACCCATTCCATCGCCACATACAATGTAGTCTAGTTACTCCTCTGAACGGAGTAAGTCAAGGAACCTTGTCTCTCATAAAATGATTTTGAAGAAACGTATTCAGTTCCTATCTCAAACATAACGCACGATGAAACAAAGATATCACAAAAGGGTAAAAGATCTTTGTTCAACAGCAGGTCAAGATAAAATATCTCAATCAAGCTGTCAAGCGTAAAAATCTGGTTGTTGAAAAAACAGAAATCAGTCAGTTGAAAAAACAACTCAATGGCACGGAACTTTTCAGGGAATTGGAGACTCGAAGAAAGTTGACAAAATTGCAACATAATCACAACCGTCTAAAGAAAGCAAACAAGGAAAGGCGTTCTGGCACAGAGTGGTGCTGGTTACATGTACAGTGATGGTCTCAAGTAAATTTCCCTAAATTCTCGTGCGTGTGGGTGGGCTTGCGTGCGTATTGCCAGCGCTCGATCTCGCGCGATCTCGCACGCACTCGTCTCGATCTCGCGCGATCTCGCACACACTCGTCTCGATCTCGCGCGATCTCGCACGCACTCGTCTCGATCTCGCGTGAACAGCACACGTACACGCACGATGATGCACTCATGTCAGGATAACTGCACGCCTCGAAGTCACTTGAGATGCCTCGATGTACATGTATGTTCCAATGGAAGAACATGCCAAGTTAAAGGAGCGGTTTGTGGCTTTCGAAGATGAAATACTAACACTAAAAGAAACGAGGCATGAAATGAAAACGGAGAAAGTGCTGAAAAATCCCAAATTGGACAGAAAAACATATGCCGTAGACATGCGAATGATGATCTATGACGCCATTGTCAATAATGTTCCTGTGCACAACATTCCAACAATGATACAAGAGGGTTGGGATTTGTCTCAGATTTCTAAAGTGCTGAGATGCTCTTAGAAAAGAACAACCTCACACTAAGTTTTGATGCTAAGACACAGGATAGCATCCACGTGAATGCAATCCAGGTGACAAGCCCATGCCAGAGAAGTGTCAAGTACTAGACATCGACCAATTGCCAGATGGAACTGCTGAGGACTATGAGTTACATATTGGTGAAACAGTTGATCGTGTCGCTGATGCATACAGTGCATTTCATCAGGTAGATTTTGATAAATGTCAGTCACAAATTGTGAGTAACATGAAGAACACAATGAGTGACCGTGCAGTAGTCAATCACGCAACCGTAGTCCGGTTAGAGGAGACTGAATGAGTTGAACCTGGACACATTGGCAACCTCCATCAAATCAACTCTCAAAGACCAAGAGCCTAAGGATATCCAGAAAAAAGTCCTTGGAAATGAGTGCAGTAGTGCAAGCAATCTAGTTCTTGCAATAAACAAGTTTTGCTAGTCGTTACAAGGATGAAAAGGGCAACCCCAAAGGTTTTTGTGCTGCTTTGGATGCTGCAGGCCTACCAAAAGGGCGTTTGCCTCGTTACATGGAAAATCGGTTGCACATAATTTGCCACATCTGTGGTAAATATGCTGAACACAAGCAGTTCTTTGAGACATTTTTTGCCAAAGGAGTAGTATCTTGCGGTGGACTGCAGGCAGCCATTGCGTCAGATTTCAAGTTTCCTTTTACAGAACTACAAGTGTTGGGGCTCATAGGGAAACTTCTGTCTGGGCCTTGGATGTCTACATTTTACACGACCACTGATACACCAATCAGCCATATAGATGGCATATCCATTGTAAAGAATGTCACTTCATCTGTGAAAGCGCTCTGTACAAATTATGCAAGAACTCTATCCACCAATACAGATTTGTTTGGGAAAACCCTGCGAAAACTCCAAGAACCACCAGTTGATCACCCCTTGTTTGTGGCCATGATGGGAAGTTTGCTTACAGCCGTGGTTTCCGTACTTGAAGGGCAATACAATCGATACTTTGGTATGAAGTTGACATCAGTTGAGGAAAGAAACAGAATCTGCTTGTCACAGTAATATAACTGCTGAGGCAACAATAGGGATGTTCAGCGCTGCAAAGGAGCGTGCCCCTAACGCAACACTGTTACTTGTCGTGTACAATTCGGGCCGCGAAAAATAAAGTCGTGGACTACCTGGATAACTTGGAGCGAGAAAAACGGGACAAATTGTTGAGACTGGCAATCTCACAAGGTAGAAGACAACGAAAGCCAGGCGAAAAAAAACAAGCAAAATCAAGGTGAACTATACATGTACACCGCCGATGCTGTGGACTATGACATCTCTAAATTTGCCCTTGCTGCCGATCTTTTGTGTGGAGACCTCACATTGTCATAGAATTTCTGCTAAACGCAAGGCCTATGTATACATACATGTAGTGTATCACGCAGTTGTGATTTGGTGCTAAACATTGCAAATAATTAGTTTTTCCCATTTCTAAAGTTATAACTTTTGGAACTGAATTTGCCGCTTCGCAGCACACAATTCATTTCTGTAGAAAGGAAGCACAAATAAATTAAAACCAACACCTTTTTCTTATTTTTTTTTTTTACATTCCCATGTAGGAAGTACATTGTACGTGTACATGTATATTATCCAAACATCACCCTTACTACATGAACATGTATATGAATATTTCATGAGCAATAACAATTTTCTTATTTGAGGACGACAGGTCAATAAATCACGTCGGCAACTGAACATTATCCAATGCGCTATCAGTGCCAGCGATAGTCACTTCGGCGTTGACCACTATAGCATTGATGCATGAATGCACGTAATGCATTGATGCATGAATGCACGTAATGCATATTCACATTAGGCGTGGTTTACTTGTTATTATTCACATCACGGACAACTGTTCCATCCAATCACATTTCTAGGCAATGTAGCTCCACCTCTTCCTTCCATTGGCTAAAAGATTTTCTCCGTAGCGCTGTGGTCACATTTTTCACTGTTGATGTCATTGACTTTATAGTACTGCATGTACAATGTATGCCCGTGACAAAAGAATCTCTGTTTTTCGCGTCTTCTCAGTGCTGTAACTTTCGTGAAATCTGTTTCAGAGAGAACATTTTTAGATTATTTGAAATATCTTTTAACCCTAACCATCCCTAACCTGCCAAAATCAAACACCCCATTGTGTTGAATTTTGTGTGATTGGGTACTGTAGAGCCTTGGCACCATCACTTTGCATGGGACTTGATGCCCTGATTTTGTCTAAGTACAAAGAATGTACCATTGGTTTACTACACAGTGTTGGAGTTTGTGTGGTTAGGGAAGGATTCTAGTAAAAAGGCTTGGGCTGTTAGGGTTAATGAACTTTGTGATATCAGTTCAAATAGGTTTGTGTATTTTGATTTTTTTGGTCACATACCTACATTTTGTAACTCTAGCATGAAGCAATTATTTATACGACTGTTTCCTGCGAAAAAAATCTGAGGATTTGTTTTCTTTGCCTCACGCGCTGATATGAAAGCCGCGCTGTGGTTACTAAGTCAAGAGCGTTAAAGGCCGTGTACATGATTGGTCATTGGTGAAATTTTCAAAAATGGGCGGATTTGGGGGTTAGTGTGTTATAGAAAATATCGTTCCACTGACCTGTTCAAAGTTTTGCGTTGTTGGACATGTTGGATGGCGAAAAAAACTAGAGAAAAACGGCGCTTGTTTCCAACCGTCGGGCGGATGATAGCCTTTAGTCAAGGTGCGCGCCCTGAATGCGAGCATGTCCAGCGCGCCACTCGTCCGGGTAGCCACACGCGCCTTGACTAAGGCTACAGGGCAGTTTCCAAACGATTTCCAGCTGGAAATCGTTGGAAAACTATATATAAATTTCCACTTTTCTTGACGACAGCACACCTGGTGCCATAATTTCACACGATGATTGAGACTACTATTAACTTATAGTCTAGTAAGGTATTTCATAATAATTCAGTAAAAAAAAAGGAGAATTACCAATTGTGTACACTACCTTTAAGGCGCCCTCAGTCAAAAAACACCATGCGAAACTGCCGATTGGCGACTAGATGTGGTCAAGCGAAATTTTCATAATTTCACCTTTTCCCAGTGACATTTTAAGGAATTGAACCTATTAGCCATTATCAAGATTACCCTTAGAACTACATGTATGGGGCTCCTACCGGAGCCCATAGAAATAAGCATAATTTTCCCATAGGCTACTACAGCAAGAATAATAGCGTAGGCCTACACTGTGCACACAAAAACCGCTGCACAGTTTCCCCCAAAAATTTGTCAGTTAATTATTTACATCAGTTAAATTATTCACAAAGGTGAAAAAATCTCTGTTGGGTAATGAATCGATTTGACACACACGACATGAACAAAACAGTTGTTTGGTATCCCTGCATGCATCAGGCCGGGCCAGGTGCGGGTCGGACAAGCTCATGATTATTCAAGTACAACAGCCGCCGGGTCTGCTAGATTTATATGCGCAATGTCATTTACACGTACATTGCACAATGCTGTTTACCATAGCCTACTTCAGATTTTAACATGAATAATCATGACTTGTCCGACCCGCACATGACCCGGCCTGATGCATGCAGGGATACCAAACAGCCGTTTTGTTCATGTCGTGTGTGTCAAATCGCAAATTTTTTAGCGATCTTTTGCTTGGTGCACATAAGTACACAAGTCACAAGGTGAGGATGTTAATTAACTGACAGATTTTTGGGGAAAACTGTGCAGCGGTTTTTGTGCGCACAGTGTATGAATTGAATATTATTACGTTCTTCTTGCTGTAGGCTAGTACTAGTCAGTAGGCCTATGGGAAACTGAGGCCACTATGGGGCTAACATAAATCTTGAAATAACAGGTTGTGCCACACATTTGTTATCATAATTATTGCTATTCCTGACCGATTTTGGTGGGGGGTATTAAAGTAAAATCTTTCCAGTCCGAGTAACTTGGACCCTTCGCCTTTTTTAACATTTGGACATGATCTGGCGATAGTAGGGTCCAAGTACGTGTACGACGATTTTCTATTAATCTATTCATTAATTAACCCTTGTGCTATTTAAAAGGTCAAAATCAGTCAACATTTTCTTCCACCTCCCCTGCCTATACTTTGTACACAGACAGGGTCAGATTACATGTGGTTTGTACTTGTGGCAGAAGGGTCACAAACAATCACCTTGACTGATTTTGACCCATACAACAACATGGCTCAGAATGCATGTTTACATAGGAGGGGATTGTTGTCGCGCGGTGCATGCGGGCGCTGCGCATCAGGGTGACGTCATGCAAGGTCGAGGGGTCACGATTTGAACTCCAAGACAGCGAAAAGACATGTTCTGCGGGTGTCTCTGGGAATTAAACGGTAATTTTCACTTTTTATTTGGATGGTGAGTAAACCTTGGTACCTTCATCTGATCACTGAACTCCACTTGTTCCGAAGGTGGCGTATCTAGTATTATAATTTGGTGGCCGTTGTAAGGGTGAATTCTGATGTTTTTGTTGGGATTTTAGACGTATTTAATTAATGAATAGAAAATCGTCGTACACGTACTTGGACCCTACTATCGCCAGATCATGTCCAAATGTTAAAAAAGGCGATAAAAAGGTCCAAGTTACTCGGACTATTCTAAATCTAACGTTAGGGCCGAAAAGCATATAAACACTTAGCTTGAAAATTCCAGCTCTAGGCTCAAGATTCGCCATTAGAGCTGGAAGGAATTCTATAGGGTAGGTTAGGGTCATTTAAGATCTTGCCGATATCTTCCGTTTCCCTGAATATATCAACTAAACACTCACCTTGAACTGTAGAGCAGTCATTCATGCAGCTTTTGATCCCCTCAAAATGAGAATATGATCAAGTTAAACCCGAAAAAACAATGCATTTTTCGTGCAAATCGGTGCATGCACAAACCAGCTGTGTACAAAGTAATGGAGCGGATTTTTGAACATGAACGATGTTTTCCCGATCGATTATCGGCCAGCGGCACTACGTGCGCCTCGGGGCTCGATATCCAACGGCTGTTTGCTGAAATACTGACAGCAATCAGCAAACAGCCGTTGAATATCGAGCCCCGAGGCGCGCGAAGTGCCGCTGGCCGATAATCGATCGGAAAACATCGTTCATGTTCAAAAATCCGCTCCATTACTTTGTACACAGCTGGTTTGTGCATGCACCGATTTGCACGAAAAATTCATTTTTTTTTCGGGTTTAACTTGATCATGTTCTCATTTTGAGGGGATCAAAAGCTGCATGAATGACTGCTCTACAGTTCAAGGTGAGTGTTTAGTTGATATATTCAGGGAAACGGAAGATATCGGCAAGATCTTAAACGACCCTAACCTACCCTATAGAATTCCTTCCAGCTCTAAATGGCGAATCTTGAGCATAACAGTTAGAGCTGGAATTTTCAAGCTAATAAACACTGATAAATGTTGTGGCAGAAAATTTCGTGACAAGAGACTTATTGAAGAAGTTATGCTATGGATCATAATAAAAATAGGTTAAAATCTTCCATAGCAGTTTCACTTTCAATATGTCTCTCGGTGGCCTATTTAAGGTTTGTGGAGAGGCCCTTATTAATACATTTGTGAAGTACTCAAGTAACAGTTAGGCATAACGTTACACGATACAATGGAGGAATGCGTCTTCCTGGCTTCATGATCATAATTCATATCATCATCACGAGTCCAAAAAAATAACATAAACCATGGAGGTATATTACATAACCTCCATGGTTCAACAAAATACATTACTATATTAGCTGTGCAAGAAATCAGAATAATAATCCTAAAATTTAACGAAATATGACATTATAATAAACTTACTACAGTACCACCAACAGCGCAATCAATCTTTACACCGGCAAAATTGTGTCATTATCACGTCACACATGTACATGTACATCAGCTGATCGATCTTTGATAACTACGTACGTGTGCGTACGGTCGCGACCATCATTCGGCCGGGTACCGGGGCTTCCGCGGGTACCGGTGTGATATAAAAATCAGACTGGATCTATCTATCTGGATCGTTATATACTCCGACAAAACGGATACCCGCATCACATCACTGCTATAAAAATCGGACTCCTTTTCCCTAACGGTTAAACCACTGATCTCTATAAAAAAACATTGATCTCCATAAAAAATCTGGATTGCGCTTTGGCCGTTCAAGTTAAGTTGTAGAACGCATCCGCCACATAACCGAAAACTGGTTCTGTTGTTTCTCTTTGTTTAATTACTATGGAGATTTGAAGATTTTATTATGATGCGTAATTTTCGCCTATTTCAAATTCCCAAAGAAATTCACCGACAAGAAGCAACCTAACCAACTCTTGGTTCATGGCTGTTTGTGACCGCCAAAACGCACCCATGATGCAACGAGCAAAATTAGAAGCCATCTTTGGGTACCTAATCGGGCGGTACTGCGCTCGATCGCGCGCGCGTAATACGCGTTCTTACTTTAGAGGCGCGTGTTTACTTTGGCAATTCTATTGGTCAAAGGCGCAATGAGTGCGCGCGTATGACGAGCGCGCGTGTATGGTACCGCTCGATTGGGTACCCAAAGATGGCTTCTAATTTTGCTCGTCGGATTATAGTCTATAGGCCACACAGCTACAACCTCGTTACCATGGGCACGATCTTGCGGCGCCATGTTTTCCCACCATGCCTTGCTCGATCCTAACCCCATCATTGTGTAATTACCATATCCCACATATATAGTGGGACTGCAGTCGATGTGTTTAACGCGCGACGCAGTGTTTTTAGTAGGAAGGTTTTATTTGTAGAATCAATCTTTTGGAAGGATGAGATTAGCTCCTAATAATGATGCCTAATGTATTGCCCGCCTGACGTTAAATCTAACACTGCACTGAGTAGTAGTAACAGCCGGCCTGGTGGGATCGGGAGGAAGGAAAAGTATGACGACCGTCATAACCGTTTCCGCCCATTATCGCCGGATGTCAGTTGTGTAATTTTCAAAATGTTTTCTCAGCTGTTTTCGCAAATTTGTCAAACCTTTCGATGCATCTTCTGCAGCGGCGGCAAACACTGTCATTGAGAATGAATGAGCTGCTTTCTTGAACTGGATAAATGAGTAAATTTACTATCGATTGGAACAATTTTGATTTTCGGACTCGACTCGAATTTATAATATGTGTGCCTTTTCTATCTCTGTTTAAACATAAAATACATGTATTTCCTGACCAGAAAAAAATCCATATCGTTTATCGTAGCCACCAAGACTAGTGGCCTTGTCTTGATAATGGAAAAAGTGCTCGGAGTCGTTTTGCTGATGTGACGTGACGAACAGGATGTTAACGCGGGCGCGAGCGCACAGGGCGTTCAACATTCGGATTACGCGCGCGGTTCACTTTCAGTACATAAATATTCATTTCGAATAGCCAGTCAGCGTCGTTTACGTATTCCACACGGCCAGGGGTTAGTGAAGGAACGCACACGCGCCCATGGAGTCGAGGATGACACAGCAGCTATGGCTTCAACCTCGTTCCCATGGTGTCGAGCAGCGCCCTCACCGACACCACAGCTGCTTACTATTGGAAACGAGGTTGAAAATAAAGTAAGCCTTGGGAACGAGGTTGCTATGGCTTGGACTAGACTAGACTAGAGGCGTCACAGTGTTTATTTTAGATGTTCCACAAAAACGCGCGCGCGTGCACGCACGGTTATTTCAAAATAACCAATCGACGTTGGAAATGGGGAGTGGAAACATGGCGGCTGCTATAGACTAATCCAACGAGCAAAATTAGAAGCCATCTTTGGGTACCCAATCGGGCGGTACTGCGCTCGCGCACGCGTCATACGCGTTCTTACTTTTGAGGCGCATGTTTAGTTTGGCAATCCTATTGGTCAGAGGCGCAATGAGTGCGCGCGTATGACGAGCGCGCGTGTATGGTACCGTTCGATTGGGTACCCAAAGATGGCTTCTAATTTTGCTCCTCGGATTAGTACGTCTATAGGGACATCTGTGCGTAAAGCGCGCAGCGGTCAATGCGCAATCCAGACTACATGGAGATCGGGGGTGCGTTTTGGCGGTCACAAAAAGCCATAAACCAAGAATTGGTTCGGTTGCTTCTAATTGTCGGTGAATTTCTTTTGGAATTTGAAATAGGCGAAAATTACGCATCATAATGAAATCCTCAAATCATCAAAGTGATTAAACAAAGAGAAACAACAGAACCAGTTTTCGGTTATGACCGCCAAAACGCACCCCAGTAATTAGACTAATAATCCGTCGACCGAAATTAGAAGCATTTACTGCGGTGGCACCACGCGCTCGACGCAGCTTCGACCAACAGGCCAGGGTGTTTACAACTTGCCAAAATGCGCACGCGACTCAAAACAAACGCGGGCGGCCTGCACGCGAGCGCGGCACCACTGTAAAAATGGCGTCGGCGAATTCTTGTGTATAGGCCCTATATATATATAGACCACTGATCTACGGCATCAACGTGGAATTCAACGCGTTCATTCCACCCAAGAACGCACCGCCATAACATCCCTGAGGAAGGTGCTCGTCACCGAAAGCTCGGACAACTTCATTACGTGAGCACTATAATAACTTAACTTTTCAACTTACTACCTGTACATAGTGCTACGCAGCATTCCACGTTTTATAGACCACTGATCTCTATATACAAATCTGGATTGCGCTTTGGCCGTTCAAGTTGTAGACGGCCGTCCGCCAGTACATTACCACTACATCCATAGCAGGGGCGGACCTAGGTTTTAACTAAGGGGGGGGGGGGGGTTTACCTGATGTGATTGGCCTACACATGTGATTTTCGACACCCGACACTGGTTATTTTTTTTTTTCTCAGCCCAAGGGGGGGGTTTAAACCCCCAAACCCCCCCCCCCCCCGTAGATCCGCCACTGCATAGCCGTACCCCTAAACGTAACGCGAACGTATAGGCCTACTACGTATTCACATGTACACAGGCAGGCGCGGCTATGGCTAGGACTAGAGGCGTCACAGTGGGCGTGTTTGTTTCACGCAGATCCGGAGCGCGATCAGTGATCCGGAGCGTCGAAAGCTGCTCCGGATCACGTTTTTAGTGATCCTGATCGCGAGGTGGGTTCGCAAGATCCAAGATGGCGACGTGCGAGACGGACAGAGAAAAGTGACGGTATTTTTTCGTAGATTTGAAGCATTTAACGAGCTATTGTGACAGTATTTACTCATAATTCTTTTACAGTGTATTTTTGTTATTAAAGCTATGTACGATTTATTTACTTTTCTGGAAATACTACATAGTTTATCATAAAAATAGCCCTACAGAATCTGAAGCAGACGACATTGTCGTGTTATACAAATTATCCCAGCATGCAACATATAGCGAGAGGGATTCGGCTCTGGATCACCTCCCGATCCGTGTGAAACAAACAGGCCCAATGTTTATTTTGGATGTTCCATACATGCGCGCGCGCGTACGTACACGCACGGTTATTTAAAAATAACTATATCAGCGTTGGAAATGGAAGTGGAAATATGGCGGCTGCTGGCGACATCTGTGCGTAAAGCGCGCAGCGGCCAATGCACAATCCCGATTTATATAATTAGTCTAATTCGTCATACATGTAGGGTGTGTACAACCGATGAAATAGTCTGTGATCTAGATTGTTTCCCCGTCCGCCAATGGAGGGACCGGGAACCAGTCAACCTAGCCCCGGACCACGGTTTCTCTAGTCAAATTCGCGAGTTACGTCACGGTTTCAAGATGGAGGATAGGTAAACTGGGAAAGTTCGGCAAACGTTTACGATAAATTGTTGGTTTTGGCCAATGATAATAACTCTTTGCAATAAGATAATGAATTATTTATTGCGCTAAAGTTAAGTAGAGAAAATAATAGAAATAAATAATAGAAAATAAAAATGACGTGCCAACATTTGCTTCGTAGTCGATGCGAAAAACAGACCACGCATGCGTGAATTAAATCGCAAATTGACAAAAAGGACTAGGTCAGCAACACACAAGTCTATGGGATATGAGAGAGACTAGGATTGCGGGTAACACCATGTGAAATAAATTTCTTCTAGGAAGAAGTGTGGTTCTGAAAAGAATCGGGGTGAGTGTGTAACTCGACGTTTCGGACAGTGTGATCTGTCCGTCCAGGAGTGTGAGTGATGTGATGCGGAGTTGCTGCATCTTTTATGCCTTCTGGGTGCCTAGTCGGGTGTGACGACTGGATGCTGTTGTGTGCGTTGGGGTGTGGCAGTAGCTTGTTGGGTGGCGTGGGTGTAGGATGTGTGGTGTTTGAAGAGTTGGGACCAAATGTCGTTGATGTGGAATCCGATGTCTTGAGGAACTGTGTTGTGTTTGCGGATTTCTATGGCCTCTCTGATGCGTCTTGGGTGCCATAATGTAACTGGGGCGATCTTGGCTTGGTTCCAGTTGATGCGGTGGTATTGTTTGTGTGAGTGTTTGATGATTGCTGACTTGTCTATTTCTCCTTTCCTGCCGTGTGCTTGGTGTTCCTTGAGTCTTGTGTTGAGGTCTCTGCCGGTTTCTCCGATGTATACCTTACCGCATTCACACCCGAATAGTCACACCGTAGTCACACCCGACACCCAGAAGGCATAAAAGATGCAGCAACTCCGCATCACATCACTCACACTCATGAGGACGGACAGAGCACACTGTCCGAAACGTCGAGTTACACACTCACCCCGGTTCTTTTCAGAACCACACTTCTTCCTAGAAGAGATTTATTTCACATGGTGTTACCCGCAATCCCAGTCTCTCTCATATCGCACCCATGCAAAGCTTCAAATCGTATCTAAGTCTATGGGAAGTGGCTGCAGCCGCTACCATAGACTCGTGTGTAACACCCAGCTGTATCCAAGTAATTCGGATAGGGCCGAACTTGCTCTTGGCTTCAGATCAGCCAATAGAGCGTGTAAATTGACCTCGAGAACGTACGAGAGTTTACGAGAAACCGAACTTCCAGGCACCTCGAATAGGAGCTTGAACGTGTAAAGCGAGTATTTTTTTTAAAATAATTTGTTTTGACGCTGTTCTTTTTACTGATGATGATATCGTATGCTATGGCGATCTCGTTGTATTGTCCGTAAGCCATTGTCTGGCTAGGTCCTCGGCCAAGTGAAGGGCTGCGATGCCACCAGTAAGGCGAGAGAGTGGGTAGTCATTGATCATATGGCGCATCGTCTGGGGTTCGCAACAGTCACAAAGTAGAGATGAGATGTAGCCCCACTTATATAGGCTGCTTCGGCATGGCCCCGCGTCAGTTCGGAAACGGTTCAGGAGACACCATTGACCGCGGGGAAGATCCATTCCCCGCAGCTGGATGGTGGGGTCGGTGACCAAGAACTTGTTCGGGACGTCGGTGTGGTCTCGCCATCGGATGCGCCATAGGTCTTCTGCAGTCCAGTCACTATGCTGTCCGGGACATTGGACCATATTGGCTTTCTAGACTTGAGTCTAGGCCTTGGGTGGAAGTCCAGGTCACTGAGGAGAGGGAGCTCAGGGTTGGATCGGATCTTGCGGACCAGCCTTGATGTGGCAACCTCTCTTTGGATGTCTGGAGGAGCGATGTTGCATAGCAATTGGAGCCAGTCAGTCCTTGTGCAACGAACGGCACCAGTGATGGTCCTCATGGTGTCGTTCAGTTGGACGTCGACGAGGCTGGTGTGGGCAGAGTTCCTCCAGACTGGAGCGCAGTACTCAGCCACTGAGTAGCAGAGAGGTATAGTGCTGATGAGCGGAGTGCCTTTGCATTTGCTCCCCAGGTTGTGCCGGCGAGCATGTGGATTAGGTTGTTTCTGGTCCGATTTTTAGCATCCACTTTCTGGAGATGAGATTTAAAGGTGAGTGTTCGGTCCAAGGTGACGCCAAGATAAGTGGGTCTGGAGACGTGGTTCAAACGATTCCCGTTAAGGAAAATGTCTAGCTCTTGGTCACTTCTGGCATTGTGCAGGTGGAAAACACTGGATACTGTTTTTGCTATGCTGGGCTGAAGTCGCCAGTGCTTGCAGTATTCGCTGGTCTTGGCTATGTCATCGTTGATGCATGGTGGAGCCGAGGTCTTCAAACTTTTCTGCTTGATAGGCAAAGCAGATGGCGTCGGCATAGATGAACTTCCGGCACATGGTGGCTGGGAGGTCATCTGTATACAGTTTGAACAGCCGTTCTTCTGCCTTCTCCAGGAGCTGCTAGTGTCTCCCATGTGAACACGGAACCGTCGTTGTTGCAACAGCAGCTCAACTGTGTCGACAGCCCAGCGTGGTAGGACTTTGGAGATTTTAACTAGCAGACCTTTGTGCCACACAGTATCATGTGCAGCAGTTAGATCGAGAAAGACAGCGCCAGTCTTTAAGCGTTGCTGGTATCCATTTTCGATGTAGGTGGTGAGTGCAAGAACTTGATCTTGAGTACAGCGAAATCCCGCTTGCTCGATGTGCAGTACTTCCTCAACAGTTGGCTTGATCCGGTTGAGGATGATCCGCTCTAACAGTTTGTAGCACGTTGAGAGAAGGGAGATCGGGCGGTATAGCTGGAAGCCAGTTTTGAGTCTTTCCCAGGTTTTGGGATGGCGATAGTTTTAGCAGTTCTTCAGGTTTTGGGAAGACTTTTCTCCGAAGTAACCCGTGAAAGGAAGAGTGCTAGCCAGTTTCTTGCTGCAGGTCCCAGGTGTTTCAGGAATTTAGGGTGGATGTTGTCGTATCCTGGGGCTTTCCCACACTTCAGATCTTTCAAGGCTTTGTTCACTTCTTCGATGGTGATTGGGGTTGTTGCATTTGGTCTTCTGGTCTTGACTTCCTGAATGAACGCCATTCTTTTTTACTGAAAGGGAGATAAAAACGTTTAGCAAAATATAATTTTTCATTACAATTTACAAAAATGTGAACAATATATCAAATTAGGGAAAAGGAGAACGATAAAGTCTAGTACGTCATACGTACGTCATTCGCCATTGTTCTAATTGACCTATCGCGGTCGAATCGCGTCAACGCAGCTTGTGAATTAATGTCCAATCACATTTCCACGTGGAACGCGCAAAATCTGAGACAAACAAAAATTACCACACAAAATTCCCATAGGGTTGTCTAATTTAGGGGCGTTTTTAACTCGTAAACGGCGATAGGTCAATTCACGCGCCAGTCTTAATAGCGTAGATTATATTATGCAGTATAAGGCGGTCGTCGCATATAATTTATGTAGGTACGCACGTTCAATTACGTCCGCACTCAGCGCCAGAGGATGCAGTACAGGGGTTTTGGGGGCCGGGCTTTCTCTTCCCGACAATGAGCCAATCACGTTACAACCTGACACTCAGGTAAACATTTTTTCTACTTTTCTTCAAATTTAGACAGTCGTGCATGTTTTCATATATTTATGGCCATTTCATGGTTCAGATCTTCGTAAAAACAAAGTATTATAGAAAACAAAATCGACCACACGTAAAAGTCCTATAGCCGACGGCTCGGAGATGCCCGGAAGTTCAACCTTTATGCGCGAGACTTACACGGTCTATAGGGACTGGGGACCCGCGGGAAGGGAACAGATGGAGACGAATTCTCTTTAACATGGGGCTAATTACATGGAGCTCAGTGCTTAGCACAAAAATTGCTAAATATATAAAAGTCTTGCTTTGTAAAAACAGGTTATCAGCCAAAACTAAAGTGGACAACCAAAATCTAAATCCCGGGGTGGGGGAATATTTCCCCCACTTTTTTACCAGGGGATGGGCCATTGGATCATCCCCCGCCGATTTGTGTAGTGAGAAACCAAAAAATGCCGATTTCGAGGTTATCTTGTAACTTTCGAACAGTCACTAAAAATGTATTAGAAACGGAGAAGAAAAAGTACAAAAGCTTTAAATGCACCGTGTTGTGTTGTCAGGCTTTGGGACCTGCAAACGTGTACGGGAATTTTAGCGTGCAAGTTTGCATTAGATGCACACAGCCTAGAGTTCCAGATAAAAATCGCAAAATTCTGCTAAATTGCGTAGAATTACTCGAAATAAGCGCTTATACTCGCATGCAGATGTAGACTTGATGCGTTATAAAAAAAGTTGGAAAATTTCCTATAAGTAAAAAGATTTTCCCGTTCATGTTTATTCCAAAAGAAATCTGCCTGATCTAGCAGAAAATCTGGTCTGAAATTGGTCACTCTGGATGTACATTTTATCATGTATACATTTGTATCACGACCAGAACCCCCTTCATAGCGTCATTTGTGTCCAGCCCCCCCCCCCCCCCCTCGAATTTCTTTGGCCGGCTGGGGTTTTGGTCATCCCCCACATTCCCCACCCCCCCCCCCCCACTCCCCCCCCCCTCCCCCCCCCCCCCACTCGCCGAAACGGAGTTTGTGAACAGCTAAAAACCCTAAACGTATAACGCTGCAGTTTGGGAGGGTTGGGAGCATGGGCGTAAATCACAGGGGGGGGGGGGGGGGGGGGGGGGGAGGGTGAACACCCCCCCCCCCCCATTTTTGATCGGGGGAGGGGCCATTGGATCAGTCCCCCCCCCCCCTCCCCCAGATTTGTGTTGTGAGAAATAAAACAAATGCTGATTTCGAGGTTATCTTTTAACTTTTCAACACTCAAAATGTATTTTAAAATAGGAAAACAAACAATACAAAAACTTTAAATGTACTCTCTTAATGTAAAAGAGTGAAAAACTCACTCTCAAAAAGAGTGAATCCCTTCTCAAACCACTCAAAAAGAGTGAATCTCTAATAAAAACCACTCGAAAAGAGTGAAAACCACTCGAAAAAGAGTGAAAACCACTCGAAAAGAGTGAAATTTCCACTCTTTCGTTGTGTTATCAGGCATAAGTGTGCATTTGCATTAAAATGTACACAGCCGACATAGAGTATTATAAACAGCGCCCCTAGTGTATATGTTCTCCACCCCCCCCCCCCCCCCCCCCGCGCTTTTATAATTGTTTGGATAGCCTACGGAATAGCAGCTCGATGCAATGCAACGTATGATACTCAGGATAAATTCTGGTCATCCTCACCCCCACTCGCCATCGCCCATCTATGGTGTCCCATATCTGCCATCTCGCATCTTGTCTCTGGTTGCGCATGCCCAATAGTAATATGTAATTTGAGACGCTTAGAAGAGGTTCTATACCCAGCAAGATAGGGGACCAAGGGGTACCCCCTCATGTCCCTATATACCCTATACAAACTCCAGACTATTGTTACCTAACACATCCCCCTAGATCTCTGAAAGAAATTTCTGAGATTCCGGGTTATGACCAACAAAACAAGAGGGGGTTCCCTCCGTCATTATCTTGCTTCAAATGTCCTTCAAGGCCACGATACAATACAGATATTCACAAAGGCCATGTACGTCAGCACAACGAGCCTCACATTTCAAGCAAGAGATGGGACAGAGGGACCCCCCCCCCCCCCCCTCTTTTGTGTTGGTCTTTGTGTTCCCGGAATCTCAGGAATTCCTTCAGATGTCCGGGGGATGTGTTAGGTAACAATAGTCTGGAGTGTGTATATTGGGTATATGGACAAGAGGGGGTACCCATTGGTCCCATATCTTGCTGGGTATAGAACCGGCGTGCAAGCGTCTGAAATTACACATTACTATTGGGCATGCGCAACCAGAGACAAAATGCAAAATGCGAGATGCGAGAGGCGAGATGGCAGATGTGAGACACCATACCCATCCCCCCACCACTCGCCGACACGTACGTACTGCGAACGTTATACGACGAGAACATTTTATTTCAACTTAACGGGTGCGGCCTTACATCTAGTAAAAAACGTCAGGATTTTTAGTTGTCCACTTTTACCCAAATTTCTGCTTGCAGAAAATTGACGTTTTTGAAAACGGTTTTAGCGACTTCAAAAATTTGAAATTCTGCCTGCAGAAAATGGGGTTGTCAACTTTTAGGGCATTATAAATTCTGCTTGTGGAAATTTGGGATTTTAGTTGCCCACTTTGGTGGTGCCGAAATAGCCGTCAAAGTAAAATCCACATTTCTGCAAGCAGAAAATAAGAAAATTCATCCTTGTACACCTTTTGGGCTTTATAGTTGCGGCCGCCAGATAATTAAATAGCGGCTGCCAAATGTTAGGTTGGGGCCGCCAAACAATTAGCGGCCGCCAGATACTACAGTGGCCGCCAGATAATTAGGTAGTGGCCGCCAGCCTATGTAGCGGCCGCCAGATAATTAGGTATATAGCGGCCGCTATAGACAAACGGTGTAAAAAACTAGTCCAGTGGCACAATCCGGTAAATCTGAATACCTAAGACGCAGACACAACATGCACGCAAGCAAGGATTGCATGCATGCAGCAGTAGTCTTGTACCGCATGCAAGAGGTTATCGGCGAAACAGCACATTGGTTCTAGTCCGCGATTTTTTTTTCGTAGTCCAGAATTGCCAGAGTGTTTCTGTGAACTTGGCTAGTGCAAGACTAGACTTGATTTCAAGTCCGAGATCGCGGTTATTTGTTTGTCTGCATCAGCCACGCTAAACGTCATTACCCATATTGGTTATCACAAACTAACTCGCGATCTCGGACTTGACCAGCTTACGTGCATATAGGATATTCATGTTTCATAACTAAATTTACATAATAAAACGGAGGCCATAGAGATGGCCAATCAGAAGGACACAAAAACCGCGCGTCCATTACCAACAGGTTACAATACAGTGTCCTGTTACACTGTTCAGTCTCAAATTTGTAAGATACTTGGAAAACCTATAGCTAAGTCATATTAGATCTTATATTAGTAGAAAAAATACCAAGTTAAATACGCGATTGTTAGTTTTTGTTACTATAGACGAAAAACGCGTAATTACCCATAGACTAATCCGACGAACAAAATTTAAAATTAGAAGCCATCTTTGGGTATCGAGCGGTACCATACGATATACACGCGCGCTCGTTATACGCGCGCACTCGTTATACGCGCGCACTCATTGCGCCTTGTGACCAATATGTCAAAAGTAAACACGCTCCAAAGTAAACACGCGCCTTATAAATATGTATAAGCACGCCTATGAAGCTTCTAACGGTTCGTCTGATTAGTGGAATCGTCCAGTAATTGTCCTGGTTTGAATATTCATGTTATAGAAGGCTTTTGGCGATTCCGACCAATCAGCTTGTTCCGTCCACTTTTGGACTAATTCGCCATAGGGTGTGTACAAACCGATGAACGAGATTCCCAAGTCTAGGATCGTGAGCTTTAGGTTAACTCACAAGAGGGCGCTATTTCCGGCACTACTGTATTGGCTATCAGGCCGCCAAAAACCACGATCACAGACTTGGAAGGAAGTCTAGTGCAAGACACGTTCTCGGATTTCTATTCCCTTAAAATAGAATCCTACA
>JAZGUH010001083.1:0-37798 GCA_037893225.1 Hippasteria phrygiana | reverse complement strand
TCTAGAACGAGACAAACATGAGTTTGGAGAAGTGGAACCATGTGTGTTTGCAGTGTGTATACAATTAAATAAAGTCAGACTGGAATCAATATCCATCGGCACGTCGACAACATTTAACTTTATTTTCACAGCAGTGACAAAATATCGTAATCTTTTCATTTATTTCATTCCGTCTACTTTGTTTTTTTATTTAAATAATTATCATACATAATATATAAGTTACTATTTACATTTTCACCGAATAGCAAGAGCTGGCATATAAAGCAATCATTAATCAACGGTTTCGTTTGAAACAAAACAAAATAAATGGTGTAATTGCAAAATGGCGGGAAAAAATTGCAAGAAAATCTGTTGAAGTTACTTTAAAGCGGATGTGTGTATTTTTGCGTTTTGAGGTAGGCCTATAGCCCAGGCCCCCCTATATACCGAGAACAACCAAACATAATAGGCCCGTGAAACATGTTGCAGACAGTTTCATTGTTTGTAATGAAATACGGCAGGAGAAAGAGAACAACCAATTTCGAAATTTGCAAGGAAATGCGCAAGTAAAACTTGACATCGATGAAATAATATTGCAGACTATTTTGGTCAAGTCGTGCAAGTCACAAGTCGAAACCTGTATTTCCCTGTAGTCAACGATACTGCTGAAAGTGAACGCCGCAGCACGAAATATGATCTTTGAAATTGATGCATCCTGGTATAAAGTCGGATACACATGATTTCGTGTTTCAGTGGCGTTTAATGATTAGGAACACTTTGGTTACGCAATAAATCGATTTTGCAACGGGGACAGCAAAACAAATTTGACCTTTTCTTGTTTCCAAGTCGGCACAATGCTATCAACTTAACTTCCTCAATCTGTTATAACTCCCTCTTTGATGTGATCAGTGCAGACAATGAGCGGAACAGTCTAACAGTATAGATCTGACTTAAATACTTAAGGTTCACAGATCTCAAAGTAGGAAAAATGATGTTAGCCTAAATGGTTCTGAAACCGTGATGAATACATAAGAAATAATTAATTGGATTTATTTTGGTATTTTAATAATTTATCGAGAATTAGGACACAAACAAATTTTGGGGTGTACCAATGCACGCCCGCCCCCCCCCCCCCCCCCCCCCCAAATGGCTATGACGTTATCGGCAGTAGAGCACATTGCTTGCCACGCTTCTGTCCATCATGATGAGTTTTGTACATGGCGCTTGCAAGCCAATTTTTTTGTTACGCTTATGACGTCACAACCAGGATTTTTGTGGGCGGGGCACGTCCTGGTATGTTTTCTATCCCAAGTCTCGATACGTAACTAAAATACAAGAAACATCTTTATTCCTTAGTTTTACAAAATACTTTCCTCTTTGGATTTCTTTCAACATTTCAATAGAGGTAAATTCGCGTGGACCCAACTGACATATTCTCCCTATTAATGATTGATAACAGTTAACACAATGTAGTTTCTTCGTATAACCATCCTACTCTGTAGAGTAAATTTCTTTTTGAAAATGCCTCTGATATAGGCAGCGTAGGAGAGCCTAAAAGTAACCACATGGTTACAAGAAAGGCGTAATAAACCAGAAATACCATTCGTGGCTTATAGCTTTGATTTGTGCAAAATGAGTAACTATTATTTTCCAGTTTATCCATGGACGAAAGGAAAATGTCCTAACTTAGGCCTATATTGGTCACACTAAAAAATGTTTAGGGACGGCTTGCAAGTTTCTTCAACAATTAATGTAGTATACAACATTTGCTTTTGCTGTAATTTTCAGAAATAAATGGATTTGGGGGTTACTTTGTATTTTATAGTGTGCCAGCAGATACTGTAACACTAACCTGTTTAAAGTTTTGTGTGCATAGATGCTGGGAAACAGGAAAAAAATATGTTCCAGTAGTCTGGTTCCCGGACCCTATACTTTAGACAAAACCGAGCAATTTACAGACGTCAGGGAATTATCGGGTCGGGGAACTAGACTATTTCTAACGATTGTCGGCCGACAATCGTTGGAAAACGATACAAAGTTCCACTTTTCTTTAAAATGACAGCACTCCAGGTGCCATGATTTCACAGGATGCTTGAGACTGCTATTTACATACAGTCTAGTACCGTATTTCGTAATAATTCAGTAATTGTAGTTTTTGATGTTTGCAAATGTTTTATACTACCTCTAACAGGTTGAATGCTCGAAGTCTGATGCAATTTTTTCCAGGCGCTTGTCCTTTTTAACTCCATGGTTGAAACAGACCTGTGAATGTTCTATGGCAGAATTATGTTGGTATCCTATAAGGCATAAATGGAATTGCGTTGCAAATGTGCGCTTATACTGTAAAAAAAAGTTGGTCAAAATGGGTTGATATTTTGCCCAATGTTGGGCAACATACCAACTGCCCACAATCTTCAAGTTGGGCAAATTCTTCCCAATAATTGGTCCATTTTTACCTGAATTAACCAACAATGTGGTAAATAATACCAATGTTGGGTAAATAACAGTTGCCCAATTATGTTTTACCCAACTTTTTTTACACGAGGTGAAATTTTCTGATATTTAACAGACCCATCAGTTTGAAGAGCGAACCAGAGAGTGCCCAAAGGACTACTATATAGTCTAGATATAAACTTGTTAGCAGTTGAACTTGTCTGGCTGCTGCAATCCAAACAGCCATCCCGTTGGCAGTTTCTAATTCGTTCCTGCTCCGATCAAGAATCATTCAGGAAGTTTCAGCCCAGAATAAAATAGAAGCCATACGTCAGACTCCTTCCTTCCTTGTTTTGATGTTTATGGCGCATGTTTGACCCGATAATTGGCCGATGACGTAGTCGTGTATTTGCTAGGGATTTTTCCCTCATTGTGAAACTCAGATGTGTATGAGGTATTGAGATTTTGTCATGACTGACATAGTTGCAGTTTCGGTTGCGACATACGCTGTGTTACACACCCAGTCCTGGTTTTTCCCCCACACAAGTTCTCTTTACCTCTGCTGCCGTTTTCAACGCGAGGTTGCCCAGCCTTTTTTTGTATCATGCGACTGTAGCCCTTTTTACCAGGGATGGGATTTGTCAGGATTTTTCTCAGGGCTTTCACTGATTTCTGAGGTGTTACCATAAAGGTATTTTTACTGTAAAAGTGGATATAGACGGATATTTTAAGGGGTGCCTTTAGAAAAATACAAACCAAAGACCACTGGGGTCCTCGGCGACCCCAAAACATCGCAGAATTTGTGGATTTTCCATTTTCGGCCAATCTCACCCCTGCTATACAGTGAAACGTTTTCCAATTTTTAAACCCCTGACCTCTAGTTATTTTTTCTAAGAAGCATCCTGAATCCGCCAAATCCCAACACTGTCAGTCACCCAATGGCACATTCGTTGTACTTTTGGGGACAATTTTTAAATCGGGACACCATTGCATGCCCCGTGTAAAATAATGGTGCCAAGGCTCCGCAGTTCGGAATCCATCCAAAACCAGCCAGACGTGGGGTTGGACGTTATGTGAACAATACTGTGGTGTTTGAATTAATTATAGTGAGACGAGAACATATAGAGGGAGTCGTGTTTATAAGTAAAAGTGTTAGATTTGTCTTATCTGTAATTTAAAATACCCCTCCCCCGGACCCATTGCATTTATCAGTTTGGTAGTCATCAAGATATCGAACCTGCAAACTGTTTTATTTTATGTGCATGCTTAATTGATAGCTTATGGGCGTTCCTGAATCCGTCCTTTCAATCACGCCTCGTCATGTTTCCGAAATCAGTATGCGCTTAGTCCAATCAGTGCAGCGAGCCAAACTTTCCCGACGGGTTCATTCCCGCGTTTCGCCAATTACAGTTTACGTACGAAACCGCCATTACGAGTTGCGTACACAACGGCCAATCACAGCTTGCGTGCCAAACAGCCAATATGGCGGCCTTCTAAAAGCAGTCGTTCTCTGCCAATCAGACGCCGAGACTCTGGTCAGATGTCCAATATGGAGATTTCTTCTAGACTCTCGTTCCCGGGGATCATGGACAGAGAGAACCCGCCCGAGCTGAGCGAGCTCATGGAGTGGGATTTGCTGCTGTAGGTCAACAGGGAGGGGTTCGTACATGAAGACGAGGAACATATACCACTGTCCTGGGAGTGGGACGGGGTCAGGCCTCGGTCGTACCGATCCATGCCGAGTAGAATGCGCTTTTCCTGGGCTTGCAGAGCCCGGAAGGCTAGCTTCTTGTCGTACAGAGTCCGCTGGAAAGTGAGAAGAGGAAATGGGAACCGAAATTGACACGATGAGTCATGAACTTATTAAATCAATGTGATATGTTTGTGGGTATTTTTGTCAGGGCAAGGATGACATTGTTGATGCTGTTGTGTGTTGCTGCTGTTGTTGTTCTTAATTTACTGCTGCTGTGAATCTTTAACTTATTGAAATGGGTCTTTGCGTTTTGTGCATTTGAAAACAAAACGAGTCTTGGCCCTACCACTCAACTATGACATTGGTTCCTATGGGTAAATTCGTTACACTTTCGGCAATTCTTGCATATCGACTTGAATGTACATAATCTATCTCAACGGTTTTACGTGGATGTGAAGCCAATCAAATATGCTAACCTTTAATTTGACGAGTTTCTTGTTGAGTTCAACTTTTCGTACACAGTCTTCGAATAACACAACCACCCTGCAAGAGAATAAAACAAATGCACGAATCTATTAATAAACAAATGAAAATCAGGGTACCTTTCCAAAACACGTTCACTCTAAAATTACTGTCGTATTTTCATCAGCTACTTTCTATTTAAAAGCTACTCAAGGTTTTACGCGCATTTATTATTACCCAATGGATCTACGAAGAAATTACGTCAATCGCGTTTACTACTTATTTTTGCCAACTTACATGCGGAAGTACACTCTAAAAACTGTGTTTAACAATTAAACACAATCTTGCTATCAGTTTGTAAACGTGTTTAGAAGCTAACCATTACGTGTCCAATTCCTAAACATCAGTGTTCAATGGCTAAACACTATCCGTCAACACGCTAAACATGTTTAGTATATGTAAACGTGTTTACAAACTGATAACAATATATTTTGGAAAAGTGTTTACTTGCTAAACACTGTTTTTACAGTGTACGGTACTCCGAAAAAATGTACTTTGCTATTAAAAGGAAGCCATTTTTGTTTCCTGATGAGTTTGACAGATTGTAGTCTTTGCGTTTGTCTCAAAAACAGAAACTGATCATGTCAACTTGTACGAATCAGCGCAGATCCCGCAGGCTGCACAGATCCAACGAGGCAAACACGGTGTGACGTCATTTCCTCGACGTACATTGCAGATAATCCTTTTTTCAGCCGTGCTGATTTTTAAAAAGCCTAAAAATTAATGTGTTCCATTTTCAACCGAGAACCTTTTCAATCGAGTGACTGACGTTACCAAATGTTACCTCTCAACATTGCAGGCATCTAACTAACTGAATCTTCAATGAATGTCGCTCTGGTCAACTGAAATCCTAAGGTCAAACAAGCTTACCTTAGCGAGCTCGTCGATATTTTGATGAGGTCAACGATCTGATAGTGTCGGGCGCCCTCAACGTTGACACCATTGACTGACAGAATGATATCACCTGTGGTGAAAAGAAAAGAGAAATGGGTCTTTAAATTGGCACATTGCCTTGGAGGCGCCCAATTGGGCTACGAAAAGTGTTCGTCTTAAAATTGCTATGATTGAAAAGATCATTCAAAAGTAAAATAGAATAATGTACACGACATCAATTGAAAATGCGCCGTTTGTTTGAAAATCATTGACGAAAACCAAGATGTGAGCAAGTGAAGGAATAGACTACATTTCTGTGTCTGTACTGTACGTATGTAATATGTGACCTGGCAGCACAAAATGAGCGGAAAGTTACACTAAGGTTTTCTGAGTTCCACTGAAAAGTCTATTTCGGGATTTTAAAAACTGTACTTTTGAAAACCCTATTCTCTCATATTCCAAAGTTTTTAAACTGAATTCAGTCTCGATTTGAACTTGGCTTTTAAACTTGGGTTAAAGTGTGCACAGTTCACAAATTTTGTGCTTCATTTTCTCAAAACAAGGGGTCAAGAATCTGACAACTCCAAAAGGTTGTATTGTGGCTAGGAATGTGATACCACAACACGTACACAATACATCAAATTAAAGCTTTTAACCTGTACTTTCTGGAAATACCATAATCTCGATTTTCCAATTTTGCTACTTTCCACCCATTTCGTGGGAACAGGTCTCACATGTCCTTAATTGGATTGTTAAGTGATTACTGTGGAAGCAACTCGAACCGCGAAACGGCAGTTCTTATATTTTTATGCGAATACGAATGCGGACTTGGTGAAGGTCGTGGTCTACGTTTGTCCGCGGTTTCACAGTGATTTATTCATGGCTAATTGGTGTCAGCCAAGCACAATTTCCGTCCGTTGACGGATGTGTGCGCTGTTTTGTTTTGTTTTGATAGAAGCATTGCTATGATTGTTTTGAATAAAGCAGTAATTCTGGTCAATGAATGTGAATAAAAGCTTGTGTATTTAATGTGGAAGGCTAGGGCGTAAACTGGTGTCCAGGATGCGATTTTTTCCCATGCGGTTCCGGCTGCTATATTTTTTTTCCAGACAAGAATTGCCATCGGACTGTACAACTACAAGACGGATTCTCGTATTTGAGTCCTCCACACCAGAAAAAAAGGGAAAAGAACTATAAACCCATCCAAGGATTCGAAACTCGGCATTTTAATCCAAAGCGTTACGCTCTACCGATGGCACAACAGCGGCTCCATCAAGTCGGTTACTGCAACTTTAGGTATCAACAACAAGAACAATATCAATAGCAGCAGCAGCAACCATATTATGTTCATGGGGTATTTATAGTCGCCCAATATAAGGCTGCGTCTTGATTCGCTTGTCTAGGGCTATTGTATAGGTGTTCGTCCATTACAACTACGCGTGACGTAGCCGTAGCTGTAGCTCTATAGACGCCCATTTCGGACACGGCCTAAGGCTCAAAGCCACTCTAGGTAAAGGGCTACAGAGGTGGTAGGGACTGCCACATTTTGAGTTGCCATACGCACCCATACGGTTGCAGTAAATAAATGTAGATTCAGTTAAATATAAAACTGTTCCCCCAACTCTACCTGACCCCCGGCCAGTGGCACTCTTCCCTCACTTGTCTTCCCAATAGACCATGGACCGCGTAGTAATACTAATCATGGTTTAACCCGCCCAAGCAATATAGGATGATCGCTCCAATTAGGCGGTCCACGGTGATGGTTTTGTTTTACATTTTATGGTCACTGGTCACTTGGGTCAACTTGAAGAAAGTCTAATAGCAATCATTCCTTCCTGTGGCCTTTACCTTTCTTCATTCCCGCTAGGTGAGCCGCCCCATCCTTCACCACGTCACACACGTACGTACAGACTTCAAGCTCGTCATTCCCACGGTGATGTATAGAGTATGTCTGCAGAGGATGCGACAGAAATTAAGCGTGTCGCCGTGAGAATTAGTCCTGGACCATGCAGTGCAGGTAAAGGGAGGTAGGGGGACTGGGGGATAGCATCCGGGCCAGGTGGGTGTATGGAAGTAACCCTGAGGGGGCAGGATGTCTTATTAGGTGACACACCCAGTAGGGTGAGGTAGACGGTAACCATACGTGGTTGCTAGTTTTGGGCAACTCATGTGTACCATGTCGTGTGGCCTAGACTAGAATTTGGTGTTTAAGCCAAAACAAATTCTTGTCCTTTATCTGTTAAGTGTTAGGCCTAAACAAAAATGTTGGTGTTTTTTTCTTTGGGGGGGGGGGGGGGGGGGGGGGCGACAAACAGGTCTGTGTTACTCGTTATCAAAAGGACGCGCGGTTTGTTTTAATCGGCATATGCTAATTTACAAACAAGCTCGTTCATTTTAACTAGGTGTCGTTTTTTATTAGTCACAACATACAAAATAAGCCCAGGGACTTGCTGTTGGAAAGTTAGGCCTAGGCATGGTTCTGCATGTTAAGGGTTAAGGGTTACCATATCAGAGGTGGTATATAGGGTTGGTGACATTTTGAATTGCCAACTCTTCACCCTTACGGTTTTCCTGGGCTCAGTTCTAAATAGAGGAGAATTCTGGAAAGTCGCATTTTGCTCAAAAGCAAACATGAAAACTGACATTTAAAATTCGAGGCGTTGAGCAATATTTTCTACTATTTACATAGTAGGCCAACGCCCACAATATAGTTTCAGGGTTTGTTTGTTTGTTTGTTTGTTGGGGTGTTTGTTTGTTTGTTTGTTTCGGTTTTGCGGAGTGATGCCGTTTGTATGAATGAAAGTTTATTGCGTAGGATGCACACGTCAAAAGATAATAAACGACGATGTGCACGGATCATTCTCTATAAAGACCAAGCTATATTGCACTTTTGGTATTTATTTAGACTACAGTTCATAGTCGTTTTAAAGTCCGAAACTTTATAGAGTTGTGCAGTACTGATTTATTGGGCATCATTGCTTGCTGTTTTATTCATGAATTTGTGCAAAGTGCGATACCGGTCACATTACTTGCTTAGTGTCGTCATCACGCTTTTTAAACATACTCAGGCTGTTGATTTTCTGGCCACAGTCTACAAAAATGTTCCATTCTGTGTACATAATGGCCGACTGGCATCTTGTTTTTTTATGGAAGTCGCCAAATATAAGTTAGCTAACAGCCAGGGCTACATCAGAGGTGGTATAGGGTTGGCCACATTTTAGGTTACCGGCTTCACCACTCTTACGGTTTTCCTGGGTCCAGATCTAAATAGAGGATACATTTCCAATAGATAGCAAAGAAATTATCCCGATTTTCAGACCTATAGACCCATGCGTGGGTGGTTATATATACCTGAACTGATTTTGCGTTATAGCGTGCTTGTCTCCACGCTCATACTGATCTGGACCCAATTTAAAAGGAGCCCCATAGCTAAAATTTAATTGTCCTGCTGTGCAAAAATAAAATCAACCGATAGCTAGTCACCAGCGTATAGGCGCAGGCCTACACATCACATGCAACTTCGGTTGGTAACATGTTCATGTTGAGCTGGTCCAATTCGGATGCTAAAGAACCCCCTAAAATTGGCCTTGATATGCGTGTTAATTTTGATTTTAAAAAGTAAAAACCCCTTCATGTGCACAAGGGTGGTGATTTTTAAATCAGCATTCGGGTTCAAGTGAATTTGCCAGGGCGCGGAAACAACCAATTGGCATCGTCTTATTTGCATAATTGATCGCCTGATTAAGTATCCGCTGTGTGATGTGAGGTGCCTTCCGAGTGTCATGACAACGCGTTAGCCTGAGTGAACGAACCTAAAGTAGTCGAGTGAGCAATGGATACCGGAACTGAACTCGGCTCCACACCAGGAGTTGTAAAAACACTCTGTAAAAACGTGGTGTAAAATTAACACCATGTGGTACCGGTATCTTTACTATATAGATACCATCTGGTGTTAATTTCAACACCACAGCTTCTTTATTGCAAGTATGTATTATGCCGAAATGTTTTCAACTCATTCATGTGTGCACTTCATGCGCGAGGAACGTGCAGCCCGGAATGTGCGGACAATAATTACACTGGATAACTGTGGTGTTTAAATTGAAAGGGTTGTTAAATGTAGACACCACATGGTGTTAATTCAACACCACTGTTTCCGCATTATAGTACCTTTTTTAAACTCAATTGTTATGGTTACCTCTAAAGGATACAGCAGCACTTAGGGTAATTTAGAGTAAAAATAAAAATGCTGAAAATCAGTTAGGCTTACAAAGCCGACAGCTTGACACCATCATGAGACACGCATGCAAAACCATGATAATTAATTTTCCAACAAAATACATTGACTGATGACAAACGATATGTAATCATGAACGTGCTCTACTCTCCATCAGGCACTCGAGTTGTCCAGAGTACAAGAGGCCATTCTCAACTTACAGGGATAACATGAATGTCACACAGCAACAGCTGACCCAAATATTCTATAGTGTAGTACCATGCGTGACTGAATAAAAGATTCTTCGAACTAAAATGCACCATTCATAATTATTTGTCTTTTTATCTTACCTGCAAATCGAATCCAAACGAACCGTGCAACTTCTCTATGATGATGGTTCGTCTGCAGAGGAAATATAAAACATGCGTTAAAGTTGTAGTTGTTATTCTTTTTTGCTTAATGTGTTTAAGATATAAACAAAGGAAGTTCCCAACAAAAATATTAAGCACGCCACCACTACAGTCAATATTTCTCATCGACTTTTTGCATTGAAGGTAAATGGATAGATGGTAATTCGTCAAACAAACCACAAGGGAAACTGACTAATAAGTAAATCTGAATAAATTTCAGTGAACAAAGAAAACTGGTAGGAGCGGGATTCGAACCTGCGATCTTCGGAATACCGTACCGGCGCTGGCTAGATAGTAGACGGATTATTTCCAAAAACCCGTTTGGATTCTTAACCGTGTAAAAAAACATTTATGTCTTAAAACAATACAAATTACATTTTGACGTAAAGAGAAGTTAGTAGTTTGGAATTTTATTTTAAAAGCTTCATCAAGGAAAGGGGAGCTATTTGTATGCTAGAAGGAACTCCTTGTCGATAGAGCATGACATCAGCATTATATATAATGCCTCCAAAATAACCCATCAGCACTGTTTCGAAGAAATGTTGGTTTGAAATGGGTTCTCCATAGAATTACTAAAGAGGACCTAGACATTTCTAGTAAGATGGAAATAACCCTTTTGTTATGAATTTGTGTCATTAAAATTATATCTCATAGCACCTTTAAAAAATTTTGAACAACAAATCATAGAATTCTTCCCAGGTTGAGCAGAATGCAGAATGTTTGGGTGGAGTGACCTGTTAAGTTTGAAACAATCGCGAATGATCATTTGGCATTTTGCATAATAGTTTTGTGAAGTATGATAATCCTCCTATGTGTCAACAAGCACACTCATGCATGGTTGATAACTACTATAACAGGCATACGGAACGTTGTCTACCCCCAGTTATCCGTCATAAGCGATGGGGACAGACAGCCCAGAACCCCCGTCTAATTAACTCTGACAAATCGGGGTCTGATTCAGCCCTTTTTTTCTTGGCAACCTTGCAAATTGAATTTCTTCACAGCTTAAAAACGAAAACAGTGCGAAATAGTCCCGACTCATGCAGAGATGACATTTACCGGGAAAGGGGGAGTGGAGAGTAGCTTAATCCATTAATTGCGAAAGAGGAAAGGAATTATTCTCCAACTCCTCCAGAAATTTGAAAAGGAAGAGGGAAGATGTGGCTTTCCGGAAACCTGCTATTTCCCAATACATCTCTTTAAACAAGATTGCGTGTGATGATCATGCCTTCACAGACACTTTCTTTTGGGTGTGCGAAGGTCACGCACGCTTCTCGCGAGAGCCAAAACAGTGCAGATAATCACCCGGGGTTCGACTAAAGACATACAACTCAAGTTGCGCCGTATTTGCTTTTGATAATTGTATAATCTCTGAAAGCAAAATGACATAATCTGGTTCTAAAGACGTTAATTTGTGTCGGATTTAGCTTTTCACAATGTGGCTTTACCGTGGTAATAATTTATGCTGATCGGTTACTTGCAAGCCATGAAGGGTAAAGAAAGTGGCGGGTGAAAAACTTGCTTATTAAAAAAAGTATGTACTAATTTCATGTCTCAAAACCAAACCAAGCATAACCGCACGTTGCAGCCAAGTTGCATTTCAATCATACTTGTAATTTTTGCGGTTGTTAATCTGCAACTGTGCGGCTAACCTACGACGTGACTTGTGTAAAATGTCCGTGGCATAAGGTTTTTCCTTACCTTCTGGGGTTTTCGTTTTCATTGGTAAAGATGTCCCGGTCCTGTTCTACAGCAAGCCCCACCTAAAAAAAAAATCAATTAATATCTGGGTTTTTTTTATTTTATTGAAACAGATAATTGTACACAATGAATGCGGTAAAAATGTATGTGCTCCATGTGCTAGTTGTGTTGCAAAGTGTTGCAAAGTGTCGTCATCACGCTTTTTAAACATACTCAGGCTGTTGATTTTCTGGCCACAGTCTACAAAAATGTTCCACTCTGTGTACATAAAGTAACTAAAAATCGGCACTTTAGAGGAGATCAAAAATTTGAAAATTTCCTCATTTGTATCAGTTAAAATTTGAAGGTTTGTGAAGATAGCAATAAGATAAAGACCTGCGATAGAACCATGTGACAACTCTCTTTTGTGAGGTTCTGGGGTTACCGGGGATACCCAACGTTTCGCACAGTATAGGCCTATACTCTGCCCGTCGTTAGGAGACTTGACGGCGGGCAGAGTATACTGTCCAAAAGGTTGAGTTTCCCCCGCTTCTTTTCAAAACCCCACAAACTCACAAGAGAGTTGCCATGATGCTATCGCAAAATGTTGAGCTTATTATTAATACTATGAATCGTCTGCCTGAAATATAGCCGTAACAGTTTTTTAATGTGTAGACTTGAACAATTAGTGATACAGTGCAGACTGATTTTTTTTTGGGGGGGGGGGGTTAGTGCAGCTCTTTGGAAAGTTTAAAAGTAGTCGAGAATAATTACTGGACCTACCTCACCCAGGTCCGGCATAAATATCTCCTTCTTCGCCAGCTTTGGTCTCTTTCTATCCAACGTCCGCATAGTGCTAAGTCTTCACAATCTCCAAGACAAATCCTATATAGAAGTTCACAAATGATCCCGTTTATCGTGTCTATCTGTCCGATGATTCACGCGTACTCTTCTCCACGAGTGTTATTTCCAATAATGGTTTGTATCTCATGACATAGAACGTCGGGCGCTTGTGTTCATCGTACCACCCTGATCAAACTTCCGATTATCCGAATTCGAGGTATCGACAAAGTTCCAACCCGGGTTAGAGGATGTGTGGCACGTCTGAATTCTGGTAAAACAATTTGCACCGCAGGAAGATTTCAAAGTAAAGCAGAAACCTTGTGTTTTCAAGCTATTTTTATTCTTTCTGTAAATTTTGACGTGTGTACAGGAACCGTCAAGAAAGCTTATGAATTAGTTGTCGGTGTGCTAAGTGGTGAAGTAGCATATACTGCTTTAGGTCTTGTGGTACAGAAGAGACAACATGTAAATGACGGGTCTAAAACAAAGCTTCCCCAATATAAAGCCGAAAAAACGCCTGGCCCCGCGGGGTTATATGTGTGTATTTTGAAAATGGGTTTGTTGAAAATTTCCCCCGCGCAAAACGTGATGCTATCGTCATCTCTCCAGCGCGTACAGGCGACTGATGCCAGCCTGGGAATACCTTGCAATCCCCGGCGGCCTTATCTGGCGGAAACACGCTGCGTGCATCACGTCCGGTGATTTCTCGTTCTGTTGCTATTAATACACCGATGATGATATCGAGTGCAGTCAACATCATGTCATAGATATGTCGGGGCAAGCGATTGGCCAGTGATTGTCCATGATGAGATCTATCGCGGCGCGGGATTGGTTGGAGTGATTGTGACGAAGAAAAAAAAGATGACGGACTATCCATAAATGAGCAATAACTAATGGATCTGGAACTACAGTCAAACGGGTGTGGCATAAACCGGGCGGTGAGCCTATAATTTTATTCCACTCGACTTTGGGAATGAAATCAATACATATGGGCACGGATATAGGCCTACTTTCCGTGCAACAAAAAGGAGGATTTTATTCTTCGAACAAATTTTCAAACTGTATGTTTAAATAAAAACGTTTTTTTTCCTTTTTGGGGGCGTCTGCAACCCTCCGAAAAAAATTTACACCATGCGGCAACTGAATTATTGTTGGACTGCAAAAAATCCTGCATTTGTAAACGAATTATTCGATAACCAAACGTGGGCGGATATTTTCGTTCAAAGTCTCATTGAAAAGTTATACACTTTTGTATTTCTAATAAATAAAAACCAATTAAAAGACTAAAAAATCAACAAGTTACAAATTAACAAGATCTTACTTGTGGCTAGTGGGCAAAATCGCCATCGTGTCGTTTGGCTGCAAAAGCAATTTTTAAAACATTTCAGTATAGCAAAGGTTTTAAATACTGAAAAGTAATTCCCCTTTCCTTGTTGACAGTTGCTAAACTCGCTTTAGAATTTAGCCAAATCGTGTTTGTCAAAGCCGCCTCTAAACCCCGTTGAATCACGGGAATCCCTACGGTTAAGCACTTATCCAAAACCACCAAAATGACATCGTCGCGCGCATCGCGCCTTGTGCCTATTCAATAAGAAATTGTACCTATTCAATAGGGCCTAGTGCATTTTCAGTAATACATGACGATGTCATTTTGGTGGTTCTGGATAAGTGCTTACCAATACCTACATGCAATTGCTAATTAGCATAAAGTTGGCGCAGGTCATAAAAATATGGAGGGCGCAAGTATAACCTCACGCAGCTCGATAAGAGCCATTTTTTATTTACCATTTTAGCCTTCCGCAAGTTTAAACTTTAGAGTCAAAAAGGTTTTATAAACATTTTCTGAAATACCTTCATATATAAACTATAGGCGGAATTATAATCTCCACCCTTGGGTAAAATCCAGCAATGACTCATATACACATAATTACAAGTTTAACAATTAAGAGTTTTGTTTCAATGGCAATGGGTCAAGTGGCCAATACCAGTGACACGCTAAACATGAAATGACTTTATAGCCGGCGATTACGCAAAGACATTTGCTTTCAACGACCAGTGGTTGATTTGTGACTACCGTATCCTGCGCCTTGACCCTGCGCAGTATATTCAACTGCGAACGAAAGCACCTGCGCTTACAGATTGGCACTTATGGGTGCACCACACTAATTCCAGCTCCATTGACAACAGTGTAAAATCAACAAAGTTCAGGGCCCAATAACCTGTACCCCAGCATCACTGGGGTCTACACAAACAAATGCCACTTATTGTCTGATTTTTTGTCTGTCCATTTCTTTTCTATTTTGGGGGGGTTAACCAATTACATTTTTTATTATTGACACAAAACAAACCCACCTCCAAAAAAGTCCCATTTCCCAAGCCGATCAACAGCCATGTTTAACATGGCATCCCTCCACTTTCTCGGGCAAATAGGACCCATTTTTCAACAGTAATTTTATCAAGTCTGCACACAGATGGAAGCCCAGAAACCAGCGAGTTGATGCTGGGCTATGTTTACACAATCCCACAATTTTTGGAGGCACAAACTCTCCTTTTTCAAAAAAAGTTGTGGGTATACATTTTATGTTGACGAGCTGGCGCATAAATTCGGACATGAATTAGTGTAGTGCACCCTTATGGGGTATGGGGCAACAAAGGGCAGCAATAGGGACAATGGACCCCACTACTCTGTCTTTAGAAATTGGTATAGGCCTACCCCACAGCCGTAACGCTATGTATTTCCAGATTTCTAAGGCGACAAAGGAGAACAAAAGAAGGGAAGTAGGGTCGAACAATAGAGGTACCCCACAACCAATAGCGTGTCAAGTGTGGGTGTGTCATGACAATTGTGTTAACGGATTGTGAGAAAATAATTTCAAAAGCGGGGGAGGAGGGGGGGGGGGGGCGGGGGCATCAATAGCAACATTGGTCGTACTAAAATTGTGACAGGTGAAGAGGGAACCAGTGACACACACCACAGTTCGACTTGTGTAAACACCTTCAATCGTGGGCCTCCTGTCCTCCTATTGATTGTACTTTAACTTTTTTGGAAGGACCCTTATTGGTTTTGTACAAAATTTTCAACCGTGGACCTTGACTCAACCGTGGACCCATTGTCCTCTTTGTTAAAGGTCCACGGTTTCAATAGCTATACAAACTCATCTACACACCCACCCTGTGTGACACCCACCGACCCACGCAATCCCAACGCGATATTTGGTTGTTTTTGTTGTAAATTTGGGAACGATATGATACCAAAGGATTGTGGTCTCGTTATGACGTCATAGGATGATGGTGGACCAACACAATACAAATAATTGTTTAATGTGTATAATTATAGTTAATAAACATTGGGTCTATTCATGGGTTTAGTGGAGAAACGCAATAACTGTGTAATAATTAGATCTTTATCAGTCAAATAAAGGATGAGTTTGAAAGCTCAAGGCCGCTGTAGGGCCTAATGGACGGAACCGTCGACATGGTCTATTATTTAAACGTTGGTGTAATGGATTTGTTTTCAGCCGAGAGGCCAACATTTCAAGGCTGTCGTTTGGGGGAGGATGGTTAACCTTTATTACCGTTTGATTTTTTTAAAGGAGTATTATAAATTCATGCTATTTACTCACGCAATAAACACCAGCACTGCGGAAGACTTATTTTTAGTGGCTGCTCGTCCCTTCTAAATAGTACAGTACACCTCTCCATAATCATGAAAGCAGAAATTCAGCCACAAAGCACACCGAGTTTTTGTATTATTAAGTATCATTTTCACTTTGTTGCCCTGGTAGCCAAAGTGTTGGAGAGATTATATTTGTATTTAGGCTTCTTCAAGAAATGTGCATTTTGGTTGATCAGGCCTACATAGCAAGGTCGGAAGATGTCTCTCTGTTTCCTAAGCATCTTTGTTTTATTGACATTCCTTTGTGGCCATTTAGGTCTATGCCGATCAAATTCTTGCGACAGAGAGTATGGGATATGTGCTGCGCCATGGAAGAAATGGCATAATTCTTGCTACCGCATCACCCCGAAGCCAATGACGTACGGCGACGCCAGCGAGGCCTGCCGTAAATTTGGGGCCGTGATGGCAGCTCCGCACTCCGACTGCGAAAACGACTTCGTGGTCGGTCTGGCCCCCAGCGCTGGCTCCAATAAGTTGTGGATCGCTTGCACCGATCGTAGACGCGAGGGCGATTGGGAGTGCCAAGGGTGGCGTACCGGACGGCGAAACTACACCAACTGGTCGCCAAATCAGCCTGATAATTATAAAGAGAACGAGCACTGTGCTACCATACAATACACAGAGAGCAATGGAATGATTATAATTGCGAGAAGAGTGTCTCTTCTGGAGTTTGCAGACGCCGACCTCGTGTCCGCTGCTTCACTACCAACAACGAAGGCCGGCTTGAAGCCGATCGTTGCCTCTAAAGCTTGGCCCTGGGCTAGAACTGCTACGCGTAGTTAACTCAACGTTTCCGTCAGAATGGTATGGTCATCTCCTGAACCAGCTTATCATAGTCACAGGAATCATTTGAAGAAACAAATCGTCGTTTTGGTCCAGACTTTACAAAATCTGTCTTTGAACAACATGTACCTTACCGTATTATGTGATGCCTCTACGCAAACTGTCAACGCGTATAGCAATTGCCTCCGTATATAAGAGCTCACCCATAGGCCTGCATTGAATTTTACCGCTAATCAGCCCCAAAACCCCACAACGCTTTTTATCTCATGAGATTCAGTTTGACCAAACTATTATGACATTGCCACAGTCATCACCACGTTGCGAAGACATTTAAAAGCCTAATATCAAGAAGAGTCACCGGACTCCCTCAATCTGTGCTGAATGGTAAGGCATGAAATGGAACACAGTGGCTGGTACCTATGGTACCACGGCGTATAGACAAGATAGAACAATCAATATATGATATTCACCATACAGAACATATAAGAATTCGACAACTGCATTCGTTTGTAGGACAAATAATTTCCCTTAGTCCAGTATGTGGTATAACATTACTCGATTAATGACCAGGCATTGTCAGATCGAAATTGCAACAGCTTCTCACGAAGATAGTTACACGTGGTTCGATGAATTTTGTAAATCTGAGATGAATTTGTGGGAGAATCATGTGTCCCAGTTAAATGTACATTTAATAACATTTCCTGCTGTGATGCTAGTGCTGTGGGTTCTGGTGCTATCCTGTGTAACGGCTTTCATACCGCTCACAAACAATGGACTGAAAATGAAGCTAAAAAGAGCTCAACTTAGCGGGAACTGGAAACAATACATTTTGCGATTTGTTCTTTTTTACCAATAGTTCAGACTCCTAGTTAATAGTCGAGTCAGGAAGCATGAAACCAGAATTACAAAATTTAGCTGTGAACATTTTCAATACATGTGTTCGCAACAGTATTAGATTAGAGGTACAATGGATTCCCAGACACCAAAACGATCAAGCGGATACAGAGTTTGGATAAAATGAGGTTTTGCCGTAGACAGGTCACAAGCACTGCAGCTAGGAAGAAATAAGAATTCAATTTTTGGACCGGATAGTTTCCATGGCAATATGTGTGTTATTTACATTGACTGTACAAATTAGGTTAATCAACATGTCACCTAATTCATTTTTGTTTTTTCCTTCTTTGCAAAATATTATTTTCAAACAGATATTGGAAAGACTTTCCAAGAGAATTGGCAGAATACAAGCACATTATTTTTCACGACCCTTTGTTCTCTAAAGCAGAGGGCACCGTCAACGGGGTACCTTTACACAAAAATAGGGCATTCTTTTCATGGCTCAAAGGTAATAAGATCTCAGTAGTATTACCAATCTGTGAAGAAATAACCGCAGCATATAGGCCTATAGCAGATATAAGCAGTTCAATGAATTCCGATAGCTCAATAATCAGCACCGCAGCAGCTCTAAAATGGCTTCATTCATTAGTCAATGCCAAACCTAACCCATTAGATTCGCCATTAGTGCAACAAATATTAATTGCCCAAAAGAGGAAGCTTCACAAACCACCGAATCAAAAAGAGCCAATCCTTAGACCTGGTTAAAATAATAGTGAATAAATATGCCGAGCCCGACAGTTCTCTTATGCAGCTGAGAACGGCCTGCTACGTCTCGCTCAAATTTACATTACTATTTAGGCATGACGAAATGGCCCAACTCAAGACCAGCCATATAAAACAATTGCCGGACGGCAAAGGTTTAGAAATTTACAATCCAAGGTAAAAAACGGATGTTTTTAGAGAGGGTTCTAGAACGTTCATTTTGGATACTAAAGACGAGTATTCACCAGTAAACGTATACTGTGTAGACACGTCTCTTTACGGCCTTATCTTATTACTCAACTACAAAATCATATAAACCTCTCTCTCAAAGGCCCCTCAGCTACTCTAGATGCAGGGAATTGTTCCTAGACGCACTTAAGCAGGGTGGGGTGGATAATCCACAGAAATATGGACTTCACAGCATGAGATAAGGAGGGGCGTCACACTTTGCCAATGTTGGGGTGTCTGAAGAATTATTTCTGGAACATGGTCGATGGAAGACTCCTAATGCCAAAAACAGATATGTAAAAAGAGAAGTCTCACGTAGATTGGAAGTATCAAAATTACTACAGAGTTAATATTAAGTGACAAATCGTAAAAAAAAAAGTTGTTTACTTGGTACCGGTATCCTAATTTCTGTAGTAATTCGTAAATGAGAAAAAGGCGAAGACAAAGGCAATGTTTTTCGTAAATTATAAATATAATTTATCACAAAAAATAATAAAAATCATTCCATTCTGTATTGTTTAATAATGCATAATTAAATAAAAGTACCCGAGGTTTAAAGGTCGTACGTTAAAATCTGTCTGAAGGGCAATGTACAAAACTATATAAATTTTCAAAACAGTTTGCAGATATTTTCTGAAGTTACATGTATGCAGACAGTGAATGGAATATTAGAAAGAAGGAAGAGGATGGTACGAAGTACCAAGATGGACAGATGTCCCATGAGCCTAAAGGGCTATGCTCTAAAGTAGAGCAGAATGGTATACAAATAATGAATGTTTATGAGTGCGATGGTAAGAATAATTTCATGAGGTGACAGATTGAATGTTCCATTCCACGAGGCGAAGCCGAGTGGAATGGGACATTCCATCTGTCACCGAATGAAATTATTCTTACTATTGCACGAATGTGAAACATTCATTATTTGTTTTATACAACGCCTGAATAAATCCGACAGATTGCATGCATGGATTTCTTGGTGTAACGTTACAACGTGCCGTTTACCTTCTCAGTCCCGCATAAAACCGCGACAAAAAATTGTCGAGTTCCGAATCAGTTAAAGCTTCAATTGTTGTTCCTGCGTGTCTTGCAAATTCATCTAATCGTTTCACTGCATATTTGATTTGTCTCTTTGTATTTGGAGCGTCAGCATCGCCTACGAGTTCCAATATTTCGTCGTCTGTTAGGAGAACAAACCGCGGCAGTTCGGGAAACTCGGCCGCCATGTTGTGTGAAGGACAGCCCAGTTGTAGCGCCACTAATAGTGACCGTGAAATTAGGGAAGTTCTTTTGGTTCTATCAATGCGCGCGCACCGTTTGATAGAACCATGTGATAGAACGTTTTGGGCGGTGCGGGTTCGCGTCGTGTGATGGGTCGAATAATTCAATGCACGTGATCGACGATCCACCAATCGGATGGCTGGGATTTATTCAGGTGTTGTATAATAGAGAATAAAGCATTCTAACTATATACTAAACTTTACTAATTCTTATAATGGTATCATTAAAATAACTTTCGGATGTAACTCCGGTCATAGACGGCCGCTTCCCATGTTCTGAATAATAATAACAGTTTTTTGTGCAGGTGGGAGTACGCCCAATGTTTCCGACTTTCGACTCGATAAAGAACTAGACATAAAAATACATCAATTGTTGCTTGAAAAATATTAGAGAGTTTGAATTTGTTTTTCGACGTTTAGTCGAAAATTTAATTGGCTGAACAAAATGCTGATTTGTATATTTCAGGTCAATCAGTTTGCAGCAGTTTAATTCATTTTCATTATGTATTTATCTATAACGAATAAAGGAAAGGTTGAAAGGAAATAGTTTGGGATTGTTCGCCAACTTTGCGAACTGTTATCGAGGAGAAAATTGCCACACAAAAAAAGAAGAAGAAAAAAAAGCCTCCTCCCCGGCGGGGAATCGAACCCCGGTCTCCTGAGTGACAGCCAGAGATACTCACCACTATACTACCGAGGATTGCTGAAGACTATACGAAAAGTGTGGAAATTAACGGCATTGATTGGTGGAATTGTCGCGCGTGTAATACGCGCGCGTTCTATCCACTAATAGGGAGTGTTTATTTGCATCGTTTTCGTTTTCGTTATCGTTATTGCGCTGTACGAATTAGCTAGTGCCTACTGTAATGACTGGCAATTAAGTTTTCATTTTTCTTCACGCAATTTCCTAAAAAATAACGTGGGGAAACAAAAAAGGGGGGGAAAAAGGAAGAGCCCACAACCGCATGCTCGGGGTGGGGGTGGGGGATTGGGGAGATTGGAGGTTGGAGATGCGGTGGTCATTTACAAGATCCATATAAATTTTAGTCCCATACAGGATATAAATACTGATCACGCTTAATATTAAAATACTTATCCCTAAGCCTATCTCTAATTTGGACCTACCCACCATCAAACCGAACGTAATCATGCTCGCCAAATAATTAATGGAAGAGTCATTTTAAATGGTTTGTGTAAAACCGAGAACACTCTGGCAAACCTCTAGCCATAATTCAGGAAAACTTTCCACTTAACCCACAAATACAAAACCCCCCCAAAAAACATTACAAACGGCACCCCACAAATATTAAATAAATGTAATTTGCAATGCCTGTAATTAATGAATTAATTAAACAAATTATGACACCCTTACCCTTCCCTTCCTTTTTTCACCGTGTAACCCCCTGGTATGCACCTGCGCATTACTCACAAACAAAACAATTTGAATACGCGCGCGCCGGCGTGGTTTATAATTCACGTGTTCATGTTGGGTGTGCCATTACAAAACTGTGCATCGACTACGACGAACGTGGGCTCTCAATTTGGACTCCAAAGTTTGGCGCTTTCTTGGCATGAAATCTTCGTGGCTTGCTTGCCTTACTTATGACCAGAATATTCATATAGCATGGTTTTAGCTAGATTATAATGTAGAAATTCGGGCCTAGACGAGAAAGTTTGCGTGTTCGTTTACGGTATACTGGATCAGCGTGTAAAGGAGTCTGGAACCCAACCAAATCGGGGGGGGGGGGGGGGGGGGGGGCGAGGGATAAAGTTAAAGTACTAGAGAATTGATTTAGTTATGAGAGCAACTTGAAGAATTTACAGGCATGGTTGTCCAAGTAAGTTGCAGTTGCGACTTGGACTTTAATTTCAAATGCCCGTATTCTTTTCATATTTCCACAGAATGACAAGCGAGAAGCAACTTAATTAGCAAGGCCGGGGACAAGATTTGCATGTTCACTGAGGTAAACTAACCCTTTGTATTGCAGCTATGAACATGCACAAGACCCCGGATCGAAGGAGTTATCGCCAGCCGAGCAAGGTTCATCTCGAGCAAGGTTCATCTCGAGCAAGGTTCATCTCGAGCAAGGTTCATCTCGAGCAAGGTTCATCTCGAGCAAGGTTCATCTCGAGCAAGGTTCATCTCGAGCAAGGTTCATCTCGAGCAAGGTTCATCTCGAGCAAGGTTCATCTCGAGCAAGGTAAACTAACCCCTTTTGTTTCAGCCATGTGCTCAAATTCAGCCATGAACATGCACAAGAATCCTAGATCGCAGGAGTTCATCTGGGCCAGCCAAGCAAGGTTCATCTCAAGCAAGGTTCAGCCGAAGCAAGCTTGTGCATAGTCTTGGTTCCAAGACGTCCTTAGCGGTGCGACGTATAGCGCGCACGGCCGGCCGACAGCGCCCTCTCGCTACACACACACACACACACACACACACACACACACACACACGCCAAGGCCAAATCGCGATAGCGGGCGCCATTTTCCCTTTAAAAAAATCCTCTGAGGGGTGCACTACACTAATTCATGTCCGAATTTATTTGCCAGCTCATCAACATAAAATGTATACCCACAACTTGTTTTGAAAAAGGAGAGTTTGTGCCTCCAAAAATTGTGGGATTGTGTAAACATAGCCCAGCATCAACTCCCTGGTTTCTGGGCTTCCATCTGTGTGCAGACTTGATAAAATTACTGTTGAAAAATGGGTCCTATTTGCCCGAGAAAGTGGAGGGATGCCATGTTAAAAATGGCTGTTGATCGGCTTGGGAAATAGAGGACTTTTTTGGAGGTGGGTTTGTTTTGTGTCAATAATTAAACATGTAATTGGTTAACCCCCCAAAAATAGAAAAGAAATGGACAGACAAAAGATCAGACAATAAGTGGCATTTGTTTGTGTAGACGCCAGTGATGCTGGGGTACAGGTTATTGGGCCCTGAACTTTGTTGATTTTACACTGTTGTCAATGGAGCTGGAATTAGTGTGGTGCACCCTGAGGGGGCTGGAATCTGACTGGCGTGCGTATTTCGAATGGGAAGCTCGGTCAAAAGTCTAAGTCCAATGTATGTCCCGGAGCAGAGGTGGATACGCGAATACGTGGATACGAGTGGGAGGGAGTCTGGCGGGTCGATAGAGGGCGCCATTTTTCCTTTAAAAAAAATCCTCCGAGGGGGCTGGCATGGAATCTGACTGGCGTGCGTAATTCGAATGGGAAGCTCGGTCAAAAGTCTAAGTCCAATGTATGGCCCTGTCCGAATTACTTGGCTACGGCTGGATGTTACACACATGTCTATGGTAGCGGCTGCAGCCACTTCCCATAGACTCGTGTGTAATTTCAAGCCGCAGCCAAGTAATTCGGACAGGACCTATGTCCCCGGAGGTGGATACGCGGATACGCGGATACGGGGTGGGAGGGAGTGTGGCGGGGCGATAGAGGGCGCCATTTTTCAGATTGATTGTTCGGCCGAACAATCGTTGGAAAATTATATAAATGTCCACTTTTCTTGAAAACGACAGCACACCTGGTGCCATCATTTCACAGGATGATTGAGACTACTATTAAAACCCTCCTATACTTATAACTATCACAGCCCATCAAAAACTCTTAACACCAACTCACAGTTTGTGTGTGTTTCAATCTGTCATTTGATAGGTTTTGATCTGTACAGCAGCTGGGTCGATTTTGGCCCTGAGAACCTGCAGGAGGGTTAACTAGTAAGGTATTTCCTAATAATTCAGTAAAAACAAATTGAAAAATTTCCAATCGTGTACACTAACTTTAATCTTTAATTTTGATGGCATTGTGAATTTTAGCTTGAAAATTCCAGCTCTAGGCTCGTTTCACCATGAGCCTAGAGCTGGAATTTTCAAGCCTTATGTGAAACCTTTGGAATCCGGAAGAATGAGTATGTACACAGTCAAGACATTATCGGATAACATTGTATATGAAGGAACGAATAGGCGACACCAGTCGACATCAATCAGCGCTTGTTACGTATATATTCAGCTGTACAGTGAATTGCATATTGCATTTTGTCAATTTTTGGGTGTTTGTGTATTTTAGGACAGAAAGAAATGAGGAATGACCAATGACCAAATTGAATTAATTTTATAAATAAGCAGTGAAGTTGACCAAGTTGGTTTTTAACACTGCAGCTAGCCCCCCCCCCCCCCCCCCCCCCCCCCCTCCCCCCTTGAAATTCTTGGCCAGCCAGGCTTTTATTGAAGTTTTCAAGTGTATTGTTAATTCTGTTAAATTGTTAACAATTGTATTTGGGTTATTTGACCAACAGGAGTCTACCTCACCTTTAACCACTTGCGTACGGATGAAGCCATATGGCGTCAAAAAGAAAAGTGCCACCAGGCCGGATGACGCTATTTGCCGCCGTTTGTGCAGTTTCAATCCATTGTTGGATTATTGTTTATGATACGCTTGACTGCACAAACACATTGTAGCGGTTCGCTTGGCGGCTAGAACTGCCGCGACACCCCGACGTCTCCCGTAAAATACCGTGCTTAAGGGGTTAACTAGGCACAAGCTGCGCAGAGAACTCCAATTTCTGGAATTTCTGATCACCCAGCCGAGGTCAGAGGTCACCAGTGGCGTAAAGATGGAGGTGGGGAAGCCATATGCTTGTGATGTTTGCCCCCAAGGTTTCTCTACAAAGTCGTCTCTCTCCAATCACAAGAGGAGCCACTACAATAGGCAACCGGGCTACTACATCAGCACTACTGCTGAGAACGGGCTCCCACTCAAAAATCGTCACAAGCCTCGCCCCAATATACACAGCTGTGACATTTGCCAAAGAGCTTTCTCCCAGAGGACCCACATCATTAGGCACATGAGGATACATACCAAGGAGAAGCCCTTCTCTTGTGACATCTGTGGCAAATCTTACACTCAGCGAGGCGGGTATACCCTGATACCCTGATACCCGGGCCCTGATACCCTGATACCCGGATACCCGGCTACCCGGATACCCGTATACCCGGATACCCGGATACCCGGATACCCGGATACCCGGATACCCGGATACCCGGATACCCGGATACCCGGATACCCGGATACCCGGATACCCGGATACCCGGATACCCGGATACCCGGATACCCGGATACCCGGATACCCGGATACCCGGATACCCGGATACCCGGATACCCGAATGCCGGCGTCAATATCCGGTTCCATTTTTCCGGTTCGGGTATCCGAAACTTACCGTGAAAAATTCAATGTAAGGCTTCATACCAAAAATAAATAAATAAATAAATAAATAAAGACAAATCGATCCATTTCAAACTCTGTTCCGACTCGAAAGACCCGAACCGTCTGGCAGTGTTTTGAAAACAATGCGTCAACAAAAATGCAGTGAATGGAAAGTATCAATAACACTCTAAAATTTAATTCGTCATTTTGACTAAAAAAAAATTGTCCAGACCAATGTCTTCTACGACTTACCTAAATTAGTCACAGTGTATTGATGACCAACTGAATTAGTCAAAACTCCGACTAGACAAAATAGTCATATGACAAGGATAGGATAATGTCTGATACGACTAATCTCTTAGTCAAACGACTTTCACAATTTGTAATTGAACTGACTAATCACACTGTAGTCCAGTGCTAATGAGCTTGAAGATTTACCATTTATCTGACACATTGGAATTAGTAGCAGTGGCAGATCCAAGTGGCACTGTGCACATCATCTCCGAGTAATTAGGACATCTGTACTGTAGCCAACTTGTGTCTTACTGATACATTTTGTAGTAGGCCTACATTGGGTTGGGTCACAGTGCCCGTGTTTAGCTCCTTGGATCTACCACTGCATTATCATAATCACACCTGCAAGAGAATCACAAAGAGAAAAATCGGTTTTCATTTCTTGAATACTGTTTATTTCTCTCATCATCTCTGAAGAAGATACAGTATTTTTAAGGCTATTCCAATAGCTTTATTCCAACTCAAATATTTGAAAACTGTGATCGGTTTGAAAATGATGAAAAAGGTCCACTGTCTTCTTTTTAAATGTAGTTGTGTGATTCTTAGTTTTTCAAATGCCAGAATTTTGTTAAAAGCAACTTCTGCGTATGATTTCAGAGCATCCATAAGAAATATGGCTCAAATTTCTTCTTTAAAATTGGTTCATATTGGTCATTCAACAATTGTATTTTTCAGCAGGCACACACAAATCCTGTTTGGGGTCATTTTAGGCTGTACATAATTATCTTGATGAGCACATTTTGAACATTAAAATATTTCATCAAGTCCAAGTTAGGATAATCGAATACTAAATTATTAGAAAAATGCACAGCCCTTGGAGCCCTATAAATTGTATATCTATACAGAGTGTAAACCAATAAAATAATGTATTTACCAGGGAGTGTCAAACAATAGTTGGGTTAAAAGGGTGGACACATATTTGCCATGACTAGAAAACTGAACTCCAAATCAGTCTATGAAAACGTAGGAAAAGCAAGGCGTGGTTGCAGACATTGCACTTTGGAATTGGTACTCTGATTGTATGTAAAGTTTGTAAACATGATAGCATTTGCAAATAGAGCCAAATCCTTTAACAAAACTGTCATGGTTAATAAAATACAATTTTCATTAGTGTCAATTGTGCCTAATATTAACTAGACAATATAAGCATTAGCAAGGTGTATGGAGATTTAATTAATCTGATGCTGATATACATGTACATGTAGATCGAGTGTAGGGGGGGGGGGCTTACCTCCAGTAAATTCACTTTTGAATTTAATTTCCAAGCTTTACAGGATACCCTATCATGGGTAGGAACTTTTAAATCAGCAAAAAAGGTTGCTGTAGTTTGTGCGGTATGAACCAAGCATGGGAGATGAATGTTGTACATTATACACCAAACACATTAGACAGACAAGCCAAGCACAGTTTGGCTAAGGATGAAAAGGTTTCGCTTGTCAAAAAGGAGTTGAGAAACACAATGTCATGTAACTTCTTTTGATCATAACAATCAGCCTAACATTCTGTGTGAAACAGCTCCATACATGTAAGAGTGTGCATTTACAGGTAGTACAGGAATTGGGTACCCTATTGAAAAAAGCAGGGGTAATACCCAGGTACTCGTTAATGAAAGCCAATTAAATTAAATATCAGAAATTGCTGTTCATAGTAATTGTTCATGTTGGTCTGCATGTTGATACTATCACATTGGTGCATTAATGCAGCTCTATAGCTTTACCGCATGTTTGCAAGCGCCATAAACATTGATCTGTTTTGTTTTTCTATTTACACTGGTGCGTGATTTCCTATTACAAGATAGGAACTTGTAAGGGAACTTGTAAAAACAACGGAGGTTTCTTCTAAAAAAATAGCAAATGTAAGTAGGCAAACAAATTACAAGCATTTTTGACATAAATATGTTGTTGAGAGGCATTTTGTGAAGACGTAAAATACAACAGGATTTTTTTTTTATTGATTTTTTTATTGATTGTTTTTACTTGCTGATAAAATTGTTAGGGTCGCGGCCGTAAAATTAGGGTAGATCGGGTAACCGGAAGCAAAAACCATTTTTGCGGGGGCCTTATAGCGGCCGCACGGTGCACACATTACATTAGACAGTGTTTTTTTCTGAACGGTCCACTTTCGGGTACCCGAAAACCGAACCAGTGTGGCGTTCGGGTATCCGGATCCAAAATTACCGTGAACGCACAGCCCTACATACAAACGAAAGACCGTGCGTATTTCGAATGGGAAGCTCGGTCAAAAGTCTAAGTCCAATGTATGTCCCGGAGCAGAGGTGGATACGCGAATACGTGGATACGAGGTGGGAGGGAGTCTGGCGGGTCGATAGAGGGCGCCATTTTTCCTTTAAAAAAAATCCTCCGAGGGGGCTGGCATGGAATCTGACTGGCGTGCGTAATTCGAATGGGAAGCTCGGTCAAAAGTCTAAGTCCAATGTATGGCCCTGTCCGAATTACTTGGCTACGGCTGGATGTTACACACATGTCTATGGTAGCGGCTGCAGCCACTTCCCATAGACTCGTGTGTAATTTCAAGCCGCAGCCAAGTAATTCGGACAGGACCTATGTCCCCGGAGGTGGATACGCGGATACGCGGATACGGGGTGGGAGGGAGTGTGGCGGGGCGATAGAGGGCGCCATTTTTCAGATTGATTGTTCGGCCGAACAATCGTTGGAAAATTATATAAATGTCCACTTTTCTTGAAAACGACAGCACACCTGGTGCCATCATTTCACAGGATGATTGAGACTACTATTAAAACCCTCCTATACTTATAACTATCACAGCCCATCAAAAACTCTTAACACCAACTCACAGTTTGTGTGTGTTTCAATCTGTCATTTGATAGGTTTTGATCTGTACAGCAGCTGGGTCGATTTTGGCCCTGAGAACCTGCAGGAGGGTTAACTAGTAAGGTATTTCCTAATAATTCAGTAAAAACAAATTGAAAAATTTCCAATCGTGTACACTAACTTTAATCTTTAATTTTGATGGCATTGTGAATTTTAGCTTGAAAATTCCAGCTCTAGGCTCGTTTCACCATGAGCCTAGAGCTGGAATTTTCAAGCCTTATGTGAAACCTTTGGAATCCGGAAGAATGAGTATGTACACAGTCAAGACATTATCGGATAACATTGTATATGAAGGAACGAATAGGCGACACCAGTCGACATCAATCAGCGCTTGTTACGTATATATTCAGCTGTACAGTGAATTGCATATTGCATTTTGTCAATTTTTGGGTGTTTGTGTATTTTAGGACAGAAAGAAATGAGGAATGACCAATGACCAAATTGAATTAATTTTATAAATAAGCAGTGAAGTTGACTTGGTTTTTAACACTGCAGCTAGCCCCCCCCCCCCCCCCCCCCCTCCCCCCTTGAAATTCTTGGCCAGCCAGGCTTTTATTGAAGTTTTCAAGTGTATTGTTAATTCTGTTAAATTGTTAACAATTGTATTTGGGTTATTTGACCAACAGGAGTCTACCTCACCTTTAACCACTTGCGTACGGATGAAGCCATATGGCGTCAAAAAGAAAAGTGCCACCAGGCCGGATGACGCTATTTGCCGCCGTTTGTGCAGTTTCAATCCATTGTTGGATTATTGTTTATGATACGCTTGACTGCACAAACACATTGTAGCGGTTCGCTTGGCGGCTAGAACTGCCGCGACACCCCGACGTCTCCCGTAAAATACCGTGCTTAAGGGGTTAACTAGGCACAAGCTGCGCAGAGAACTCCATTTTAGGCTGTACATAATTATCTTGATGAGCACATTTTGAACATTAAAATATTTCATCAAGTCCAAGTTAGGATAATCGAATACTAAATTATTAGAAAAATGCACAGCCCTTGGAGCCCTATAAATTGTATATCTATACAGAGTGTAAACCAATAAAATAATGTATTTACCAGGGAGTGTCAAACAATAGTTGGGTTAAAAGGGTGGACACATATTTGCCATGACTAGAAAACTGAACTCCAAATCAGTCTATGAAAACGTAGGAAAAGCAAGGCGTGGTTGCAGACATTGCACTTTGGAATTGGTACTCTGATTGTATGTAAAGTTTATAAACATGATAGCATTTGCAAATAGAGCCAAATCCTTTAACAAAACTGTCATGGTTAATAAAATACAATTTTCATTAGTGTCAATTGTGCCTAATATTAACTAGACAATATAAGCATTAGCAAGGTGTATGGAGATTTAATTAATCTGATGCTGATATACATGTACATGTAGATCGAGTGTAGGGGGGGGGGGGGGGCTTACCTCCAGTAAATTCACTTTTGAATTTAATTTCCAAGCTTTACAGGATACCCTATCATGGGTAGGAACTTTTAAATCAGCAAAAAAGGTTGCTGTAGTTTGTGCGGTATGAACCAAGCATGGGAGATGAATGTTGTACATTATACACCAAACACATTAGACAGACAAGCCAAGCACAGTTTGGCTAAGGATGAAAAGGTTTCGCTTGTCAAAAAGGAGTTGAGAAACACAATGTCATGTAACTTCTTTTGATCATAACAATCAGCCTAACATTCTGTGTGAAACAGCTCCATACATGTAAGAGTGTGCATTTACAGGTAGTACAGGAATTGGGTACCCTATTGAAAAAAGCAGGGGTAATACCCAGGTACTCGTTAATGAAAGCCAATTAAATTAAATATCAGAAATTGCTGTTCATAGTAATTGTTCATGTTGGTCTGCATGTTGATACTATCACATTGGTGCATTAATGCAGCTCTATAGCTTTACCGCATGTTTGCAAGCGCCATAAACATTGATCTGTTTTGTTTTTCTATTTACACTGGTGCGTGATTTCCTATTACAAGATAGGAACTTGTAAGGGAACTTGTAAAAACAACGGAGGTTTCTTCTAAAAAAATAGCAAATGTAAGTAGGCAAACAAATTACAAGCATTTTTGACATAAATATGTTGTTGAGAGGCATTTTGTGAAGACGTAAAATACAACAGGATTTTTTTTTTATTGATTTTTTTATTGATTGTTTTTACTTGCTGATAAAATTGTTAGGGTCGCGGCCGTAAAATTAGGGTAGATCGGGTAACCGGAAGCAAAAACCATTTTTGCGGGGGCCTTATAGCGGCCGCACGGTGCACACATTACATTAGACAGTGTTTTTTTCTGAACGGTCCACTTTCGGGTACCCGAAAACCGAACCAGTGTGGCGTTCGGGTATCCGGATCCAAAATTACCGTGAACGCACAGCCCTACATACAAACGAAAGACCGTGCGTATTTCGAATGGGAAGCTCGGTCAAAAGTCTAAGTCCAATGTATGTCCCCCGGAGCAGAGGTGGATACGCGAATACGTGGATACGAGGTGGGAGGGAGTCTGGCGGGTCGATAGAGGGCGCCATTTTTCCTTTAAAAAAAATCCTCCGAGGGGGCTGGCATGGAATCTGACTGGCGTGCGTAATTCGAATGGGAAGCTCGGTCAAAAGTCTAAGTCCAATGTATGGCCCTGTCCGAATTACTTGGCTACGGCTGGATGTTACACACATGTCTATGGTAGCGGCTGCAGCCACTTCCCATAGACTCGTGTGTAATTTCAAGCCGCAGCCAAGTAATTCGGACAGGACCTATGTCCCCGGAGGTGGATACGCGGATACGCGGATACGGGGTGGGAGGGAGTGTGGCGGGGCGATAGAGGGCGCCATTTTTCAGATTGATTGTTCGGCCGAACAATCGTTGGAAAATTATATAAATGTCCACTTTTCTTGAAAACGACAGCACACCTGGTGCCATCATTTCACAGGATGATTGAGACTACTATTAAAACCCTCCTATACTTATAACTATCACAGCCATCAAAAACTCTTAACACCAACTCACAGTTTGTGTGTGTTTCAATCTGTCATTTGATAGGTTTTGATCTGTACAGCAGCTGGGTCGATTTTGGCCCTGAGAACCTGCAGGAGGGTTAACTAGTAAGGTATTTCCTAATAATTCAGTAAAAACAAATTGAAAAATTTCCAATCGTGTACACTAACTTTAATCTTTAATTTTGATGGCATTGTGAATTTTAGCTTGAAAATTCCAGCTCTAGGCTCGTTTCACCATGAGCCTAGAGCTGGAATTTTCAAGCCTTATGTGAAACCTTTGGAATCCGGAAGAATGAGTATGTACACAGTCAAGACATTATCGGATAACATTGTATATGAAGGAACGAATAGGCGACACCAGTCGACATCAATCAGCGCTTGTTACGTATATATTCAGCTGTACAGTGAATTGCATATTGCATTTTGTCAATTTTTGGGTGTTTGTGTATTTTAGGACAGAAAGAAATGAGGAATGACCAATGACCAAATTGAATTAATTTTATAAATAAGCAGTGAAGTTGACTTGGTTTTTAACACTGCAGCTAGCCCCCCCCCCCCCCCCCCCCCCCTCCCCCCTTGAAATTCTTGGCCAGCCAGGCTTTTATTGAAGTTTTCAAGTGTATTGTTAATTCTGTTAAATTGTTAACAATTGTATTTGGGTTATTTGACCAACAGGAGTCTACCTCACCTTTAACCACTTGCGTACGGATGAAGCCATATGGCGTCAAAAAGAAAAGTGCCACCAGGCCGGATGACGCTATTTGCCGCCGTTTGTGCAGTTTCAATCCATTGTTGAATTATTGTTTATGATACGCTTGACTGCACAAACACATTGTAGCGGTTCGCTTGGCGGCTAGAACTGCCGCGACACCCCGACGTCTCCCGTAAAATACCGTGCTTAAGGGGTTAACTAGGCACAAGCTGCGCAGAGAACTCCATTTTAGGCTGTACATAATTATCTTGATGAGCACATTTTGAACATTAAAATATTTCATCAAGTCCAAGTTAGGATAATCGAATACTAAATTATTAGAAAAAATGCACAGCCCTTGGAGCCCTATAAATTGTATATCTATACAGAGTGTAAACCAATAAAATAATGTATTTACCAGGGAGTGTCAAACAATAGTTGGGTTAAAAGGGTGGACACATATTTGCCATGACTAGAAAACTGAACTCCAAATCAGTCTATGAAAACGTAGGAAAAGCAAGGCGTGGTTGCAGACATTGCACTTTGGAATTGGTACTCTGATTGTATGTAAAGTTTGTAAACATGATAGCATTTGCAAATAGAGCCAAATCCTTTAACAAAACTGTCATGGTTAATAAAATACAATTTTCATTAGTGTCAATTGTGCCTAATATTAACTAGACAATATAAGCATTAGCAAGGTGTATGGAGATTTAATTAATCTGATGCTGATATACATGTACATGTAGATCGAGTGTAGGGGGGGGGGGGGGGGGGGGGGGCTTACCTCCAGTAAATTCACTTTTGAATTTAATTTCCAAGCTTTACAGGATACCCTATCATGGGTAGGAACTTTTAAATCAGCAAAAAAGGTTGCTGTAGTTTGTGCGGTATGAACCAAGCATGGGAGATGAATGTTGTACATTATACACCAAACACATTAGACAGACAAGCCAAGCACAGTTTGGCTAAGGATGAAAAGGTTTCGCTTGTCAAAAAGGAGTTGAGAAACACAATGTCATGTAACTTCTTTTGATCATAACAATCAGCCTAACATTCTGTGTGAAACAGCTCCATACATGTAAGAGTGTGCATTTACAGGTAGTACAGGAATTGGGTACCCTATTGAAAAAAGCAGGGGTAATACCCAGGTACTCGTTAATGAAAGCCAATTAAATTAAATATCAGAAATTGCTGTTCATAGTAATTGTTCATGTTGGTCTGCATGTTGATACTATCACATTGGTGCATTAATGCAGCTCTATAGCTTTACCGCATGTTTGCAAGCGCCATAAACATTGATCTGTTTTGTTTTTCTATTTACACTGGTGCGTGATTTCCTATTACAAGATCATGAGGAACTTGTAAGGGAACTTGTAAAAACAACGGAGGTTTCTTCTAAAAAAATAGCAAATGTAAGTAGGCAAACAAATTACAAGCATTTTTGACATAAATATGTTGTTGAGAGGCATTTTGTGAAGACGTAAAATACAACAGGATTTTTTTTTTATTGATTTTTTTATTGATTGTTTTTACTTGCTGATAAAATTGTTAGGGTCGCGGCCGTTAAAATTAGGGTAGATCGGGTAACCGGAAGCAAAAACCATTTTTGCGGGGGCCTTATAGCGGCCGCACGGTGCACACATTACATTAGACAGTGTTTTTTTCTGAACGGTCCACTTTCGGGTACCCGAAAACCGAACCAGTGTGGCGTTCGGGTATCCGGATCCAAAATTACCGTGAACGCACAGCCCTACATACAAACGAAAGACCGTGCGTATTTCGAATGGGAAGCTCGGTCAAAAGTCTAAGTCCAATGTATGTCCCGGAGCAGAGGTGGATACGCGAATACGTGGATACGAGGTGGGAGGGAGTCTGGCGGGTCGATAGAGGGCGCCATTTTTCCTTAAAAAAAAATCCTCCGAGGGGGCTGGCATGGAATCTGACTGGCGTGCGTAATTCGAATGGGAAGCTCGGTCAAAAGTCTAAGTCCAATGTATGGCCCTGTCCGAATTACTTGGCTACGGCTGGATGTTACACACATGTCTATGGTAGCGGCTGCAGCCACTTCCCATAGACTCGTGTGTAATTTCAAGCCGCAGCCAAGTAATTCGGACAGGACCTATGTCCCCGGAGGTGGATACGCGGATACGCGGATACGGGGTGGGAGGGAGTGTGGCGGGGCGATAGAGGGCGCCATTTTTCAGATTGATTGTTCGGCCGAACAATCGTTGGAAAATTATATAAATGTCCACTTTTCTTGAAAACGACAGCACACCTGGTGCCATCATTTCACAGGATGATTGAGACTACTATTAAAACCCTCCTATACTTATAACTATCACAGCCCATCAAAAACTCTTAACACCAACTCACAGTTTGTGTGTGTTTCAATCTGTCATTTGATAGGTTTTGATCTGTACAGCAGCTGGGTCGATTTTGGCCCTGAGAACCTGCAGGAGGGTTAACTAGTAAGGTATTTCCTAATAATTCAGTAAAAACAAATTGAAAAATTTCCAATCGTGTACACTAACTTTAATCTTTAATTTTGATGGCATTGTGAATTTAGCTTGAAAATTCCAGCTCTAGGCTCGTTTCACCATGAGCCTAGAGCTGGAATTTTCAAGCCTTATGTGAAACCTTTGGAATCCGGAAGAATGAGTATGTACACAGTCAAGACATTATCGGATAACATTGTATATGAAGGAACGAATAGGCGACACCAGTCGACATCAATCAGCGCTTGTTACGTATATATTCAGCTGTACAGTGAATTGCATATTGCATTTTGTCAATTTTTGGGTGTTTGTGTATTTTAGGACAGAAAGAAATGAGGAATGACCAATGACCAAATTGAATTAATTTTATAAATAAGCAGTGAAGTTGACTTGGTTTTTAACACTGCAGCTAGCCCCCCCCCCCCCCCCCCCCCCCCTCCCCCCTTGAAATTCTTGGCCAGCCAGGCTTTTATTGAAGTTTTCAAGTGTATTGTTAATTCTGTTAAATTGTTAACAATTGTATTTGGGTTATTTGACCAACAGGAGTCTACCTCACCTTTAACCACTTGCGTACGGATGAAGCCATATGGCGTCAAAAAGAAAAGTGCCACCAGGCCGGATGACGCTATTTGCCGCCGTTTGTGCAGTTTCAATCCATTGTTGGATTATTGTTTATGATACGCTTGACTGCACAAACACATTGTAGCGGTTCGCTTGGCGGCTAGAACTGCCGCGACACCCCGACGTCTCCCGTAAAATACCGTGCTTAAGGGGTTAACTAGGCACAAGCTGCGCAGAGAACTCCATTTTAGGCTGTACATAATTATCTTGATGAGCACATTTTGAACATTAAAATATTTCATCAAGTCCAAGTTAGGATAATCGAATACTAAATTATTAGAAAAATGCACAGCCCTTGGAGCCCTATAAATTGTATATCTATACAGAGTGTAAACCAATAAAATAATGTATTTACCAGGGAGTGTCAAACAATAGTTGGGTTAAAAGGGTGGACACATATTTGCCATGACTAGAAAACTGAACTCCAAATCAGTCTATGAAAACGTAGGAAAAGCAAGGCGTGGTTGCAGACATTGCACTTTGGAATTGGTACTCTGATTGTATGTAAAGTTTGTAAACATGATAGCATTTGCAAATAGAGCCAAATCCTTTAACAAAACTGTCATGGTTAATAAAATACAATTTTCATTAGTGTCAATTGTGCCTAATATTAACTAGACAATATAAGCATTAGCAAGGTGTATGGAGATTTAATTAATCTGATGCTGATATACATGTACATGTAGATCGAGTGTAGGGGGGGGGGGGGGGGCTTACCTCCAGTAAATTCACTTTTGAATTTAATTTCCAAGCTTTACAGGATACCCTATCATGGGTAGGAACTTTTAAATCAGCAAAAAAGGTTGCTGTAGTTTGTGCGGTATGAACCAAGCATGGGAGATGAATGTTGTACATTATACACCAAACACATTAGACAGACAAGCCAAGCACAGTTTGGCTAAGGATGAAAAGGTTTCGCTTGTCAAAAAGGAGTTGAGAAACACAATGTCATGTAACTTCTTTTGATCATAACAATCAGCCTAACATTCTGTGTGAAACAGCTCCATACATGTAAGAGTGTGCATTTACAGGTAGTACAGGAATTGGGTACCCTATTGAAAAAAGCAGGGGTAATACCCAGGTACTCGTTAATGAAAGCCAATTAAATTAAATATCAGAAATTGCTGTTCATAGTAATTGTTCATGTTGGTCTGCATGTTGATACTATCACATTGGTGCATTAATGCAGCTCTATAGCTTTACCGCATGTTTGCAAGCGCCATAAACATTGATCTGTTTTGTTTTTCTATTTACACTGGTGCGTGATTTCCTATTACAAGATAGGAACTTGTAAGGGAACTTGTAAAAACAACGGAGGTTTCTTCTAAAAAAATAGCAAATGTAAGTAGGCAAACAAATTACAAGCATTTTTGACATAAATATGTTGTTGAGAGGCATTTTGTGAAGACGTAAAATACAACAGGATTTTTTTTTTTATTGATTTTTTTATTGATTGTTTTTACTTGCTGATAAAATTGTTAGGGTCGCGGCCGTAAAATTAGGGTAGATCGGGTAACCGGAAGCAAAAACCATTTTTGCGGGGGCCTTATAGCGGCCGCACGGTGCACACATTACATTAGACAGTGTTTTTTTTCTGAACGGTCCACTTTCGGGTACCCGAAAACCGAACCAGTGTGGCGTTCGGGTATCCGGATCCAAAATTACCGTGAACGCACAGCCCTACATACAAACGAAAGACCGTGCGTATTTCGAATGGGAAGCTCGGTCAAAAGTCTAAGTCCAATGTATGTCCCGGAGCAGAGGTGGATACGCGAATACGTGGATACGAGGTGGGAGGGAGTCTGGCGGGTCGATAGAGGGCGCCATTTTTCCTTTAAAAAAAAATCCTCCGAGGGGGCTGGCATGGAATCTGACTGGCGTGCGTAATTCGAATGGGAAGCTCGGTCAAAAGTCTAAGTCCAATGTATGGCCCTGTCCGAATTACTTGGCTACGGCTGGATGTTACACACATGTCTATGGTAGCGGCTGCAGCCACTTCCCATAGACTCGTGTGTAATTTCAAGCCGCAGCCAAGTAATTCGGACAGGACCTATGTCCCCGGAGGTGGATACGCGGATACGCGGATACGGGGTGGGAGGGAGTGTGGCGGGGCGATAGAGGGCGCCATTTTTCAGATTGATTGTTCGGCCGAACAATCGTTGGAAAATTATATAAATGTCCACTTTTCTTGAAAACGACAGCACACCTGGTGCCATCATTTCACAGGATGATTGAGACTACTATTAAAACCCTCCTATACTTATAACTATCACAGCCCATCAAAAACTCTTAACACCAACTCACAGTTTGTGTGTGTTTCAATCTGTCATTTGATAGGTTTTGATCTGTACAGCAGCTGGGTCGATTTTGGCCCGCCCTGAGAACCTGCAGGAGGGTTAACTAGTAAGGTATTTCCTAATAATTCAGTAAAAACAAATTG